>BTPG01000002.1:288397493-288422493 GCA_036245525.1 Semisulcospira habei | reverse complement strand
ATGCAGGTGTACTTAGTATAACATATAGCTAGGTAAAGTCAACCTGATTTCACACAAATTATAGCAAAACTGAAATTGTACCGTGAAATTCTACTTTTGTCACCATTTTCCCAAGTCTTGAAGCGAAAGCGAAACTCATATCATTTTAAATAAAAAATTACGTAAAAACAAACAATACTTCATGACAAATGACGTTTGACAAACCAACGACGTGTATGCACAGCGCGCACCCCTTATAGAGTTCACTATGACGTATTGGCACATCTGCGAGACTTTTTCAAAAGGAGTTATTTCAACATCAGAATCAAGTCAAAGACAAAAGTTAGAGACCCTTTGACAGCGAAGACAGCTCTCATATAGAAGGAACTTTGTGGGTTATGGTTTATTCCATCTTGTTTTGCTTTGTTTTGCTTTGTTTTATTTTGCTTTGCTTTGTTTGTTTGTTTTCCTGTGTTGTTTCTCTTTTATTTTGTTTCATGTTGTTTTGTTACACCTTTTACTCAGATGATGCTTTGATGCATTCTAACTTTTCATGTTCATTTTACCGCTATATTGAGTCTGAATGCAGGGCCAGACGCCCATGAGGTTGCTGCAGGATTGTGACTCATACAGTAATTATATCAGAGACAAATAACTGGGAATATATTACATTAAATAAGAGTTAAAATACATGAAATCCCACAGGCCACCTCTTTGGGCCCAGCTTGTCCCCTTGCTGAAGGAGCGTACGCATTGAAGCAAATGAAGCGTGCTCCTTCTCAGCAGGGAAAAAGCAGAGACTGTGCATAGACGCGCAGTTTTGTTTATTTACATTATTTTATTCAAGGCACCCCGCGTCAAGAGGTGTCGTATAAACGTTGCAGCGGGGCGCCTTGAATGAGTTTAAAGCGCATTGCGTTGCAATATATTAATATGTATTTAATATAACAAATATTATGTTCGTATATCGACCAAGGGATAACTTGTTCAACGCTTCTGACGAGCAAACGAAATCCCGCCAACATTTTTTAAATCATCGGAAACACCTCAGTGTTTCCGATGATTCCAAAAATGGCGCATTTCTTTTGCTTGTCAGTATAGCTTTGTGCGAATATGGAAACGAACCATCACAACAGTAATGAGATAACCAACAACGAAGGACACAGCCTCAGACTAATGAAGACAAAAGATGTAAAGTCGGTGAAACTAAAGTGTTTTTCTTTCTTTCTTGGACAGGGTTTTCAACTCGTTACAGCTGTTTTCCCCAGGGTGAGAGCTAAAATTTGCCAATACAAATGTTTCTCTTGCCTTAACTCGGATTTGTTACACTGTTTTATTTTTCACAAGCAATGTGAGCAGACACACGCATATGAGTTGTTGATGCCGCCCATTCGTGCAACGGGTAACGCTCCCGCGAAGGTAATGACAAAACTGACCAGCAGAATTTAACTCATTCAGCCCGACGGCCGTATTTTCCAAATTTTGGAGGCGTCATCTAATAACTATGCACCAATTGCAGGAGATGGATCGACCATGATAATTCAAGGGCATTGCCAGATTAGCTTGGCGCCGACAGGCGCCAAGCTAATCTGGCACTACCCTTGAATTATCATGGTCGATCCATCTCCTGCTGTAGTGCGTCAGGGCTGAATGGATTAAGCAAAACGACGGGATTTGTTCAGACAGCATGTCTGTTATAAGGTCCTGGCAAATCAAAGTGGCACAGTTGCATGGCGGCCGAAATGATCAGTGTTCAGGTCGTGCTCCATAGTTATTAGCTGTCCCTACCCCCCATAACCCGCCTGCTAGGGTCGTCCATTATCACTTCAGTTTCGTGGACGTTATACCCAAACTAAATAACTAACGTGCGCAGCATTATCCAAAGACATCGGGCCTAACAGTAAAATATACGGAGAAGATATTGCAAACTGTTAACCTATGATTTCAAGGAGCTAATCGATTTAATCTGGAGAGTTCTTCCTTCTCTCGTGGCTGCTTTATTCCATCTTACATGCAAGTCAACCTTTGGTCTGGATTCAGTAAAAAAAAAAAAAAAAAAAAAAAAAAAAAAAAAAAAAAAAAAGTATTTCTTGTGAACTACAAAAATAGAACGGCTCATCTCTATGGTAACAAAAACAGACGAATTCAAGCGATGTCAACAGATTACGTCTGCCTGGCTCTAAATAATTAAGCCATAAAAAAACATCGTCTGTTGTAAGTATAGTGACAGGATGCGTCATCGAAATATCTGCTCTGTAAACTCATTTTGCCCCCGACACACCACAGCAAGATATGGCTCGACCATGATAGTTCAAGGGTGGTGGCAGAATAGCTTGAACTATCATGGTGGACCTGCCTCCTGAATTGTAATGTAGTCCTCAGAGGATAACTCCAAAATGTGGGTACTTCGTACCTCGGGCACTATGAGTTAATACCTTAGCTGACCTCGGTTTTTTTTTATGAAACGTGAAGCTTGTTTTCTATAAACTGAAACGATTGTCTCCAAGAAACAAGTCATGATTCAGTGTCCTTGCTTAGATCAATCAGCCCTCAAGTCTACGTTGTCCATCCCCAAGACTTAGAGACATAGATCCTCATGAACCCCGGCCGCTGCCATGTTAAAGACTAAGCTCACTCATGCAACTGGCCCCGGAACTGTAATGAATATTCTTCAGTTTAAAACGTTAGTATTTAAGAGTGTAAACAGTAGGACTCAATAATTTGTGTGTGTGTGTGTGTGTGTGTGTGTGTGTGTGTGTGTGTGTGTGTGTGTGTGTGTGTGTGTGTGTGTGTGTGTGTGTGTGTGTGTGTGTGTGTGTGGAGGGGGGGGCGGAGGAATTCACGTACTGACACATAGTTCATCCCCCCACCCCACACGTACTGACACATAGTTCATCCCCCCACCCCACCCTCACCCCACCCCACCCCGCACCCCCACCCCCCACCCCCACCATTCACCCCCCCCCCCCCACTCCCCCCCCACTCCCTCCCACCCAAAAAAAAGCTTGTGTATCAATTGACAATATTCCCCTGAAATGAAAACGTAAAACTTCTCCCAGCTGTAATTTAAAAAAACAACAGCAATAAATTGTCAGACATGCTGACTCCGTTGTATCAAGTTTATGCGGTGACGCTTCCGGGTGGTTGGTGTGAGATGTGTGTTCAAATTTATTTCAAAGCCTGCCAAATAAAATGTCCAAAGTTATTGAAGGCATGTCACAATAAACAGTTCTTTATGCAACTCGTTCATGACAGTTGGTAATATGACTTTTTGTAGGCTTGCCCGCAGTAAGTAAACTTGATCTTTCACAATAATTAAGTTACCGTACACGCAAGTAAGTAAGATGGATTCTTTCACAAGTACGTTACCAAACACCGAACTGGCCTATTCCATATATGCAAGAGACGTAGATTCTCATGAGCCCCAGTGCAGCCGCAGGAGCTCATGAAAATCCAAGCCTCTTGTTGGATAAATATCGGCAGCAGGCTTTCCTCAGAATAAGAAGTTATTTTGGGTAGTTGACATGCAAACAGGCTGGGTGGACGAATGCGTTTTTACAATGCTGTTTTATATACCAGCGTAAAAAATAAATCGTATCTCTTCTAGTCACTGTGATTCAAGTCTTGTTTTACAGTGGCTAGGAGGGGAAAAAAATACTGCACGTTTATACCAATCGATCGTGAAAACGCAGTTCTCTATCGCAGCATGTGCCTATGCTCACTAATAGTCTCCCTCCGTCGTGAAACATGCATGCTATTATTCTCTGTCCGTGAACCGCAAAGAAGTCGTCATTAACCCTTTGTCTGTCGTTAGAGTGTTTGGTCGAAATGATTCCTGTAGGAAACGCCTAAACCAAACGCCACCGACAGCCGATGTTATGTTAAAAGCCTTACACTTGAGTGAACGCAGGGGCTCGTGAAAATTTATAACAGCTGTGAATAGACTCTCTCCGTAAAGCCACTGTCCTGGAGCTGGGTTATAGCGCCATACATGGATGACTGCGTGGGCTTATGAGGATCTATGCCTCATGCAGCTGCAACTACGAAGCCACTGCCCAGGGTTTCCAGGTTAATACTACTGGTAGACGTACATTAAATAATGTAATACGAAATAATTGTAAATGCAACGTCAAAGGTCTCCGGCCGTCGAGGAAACGTTGGTACAAAACGGTTTCAGCAAGAGGCATAGATCCTCATGAGCCCCCGCAGTTGCGGGGGCTCATGAGGATCTATGTCTCTTGCAGTCGGATGGGTGGTGTTCCATTTTTCTCTCGGCAAGCCATGGGTTAATAACGCCATACACGGGCGACCACTTTGCTCCACTTCCTCCAAATTCTGTCAGAAGGAAGCCACAACCTTCTGGGACCTGGTTTACCAATCTCGTCTCCCGGGTCACAGCCAGAGAGACCGCAGGCCTCTCCATATGGTTGACAAAATAGCGAGGTTTAGCACTTCTGGCGGCGAGGTATCAGTTTCACATTTCGCCGGTGCCTATGTCTGATCGATACCAATTTGTTAACAGCAGCGCCAGAGCGGAGACTGAGACGCATACTGGCGGCAAGATCTGAGTTTGTATGAGGAGACAGCGTCAACGACGTGTTGGGTACTCGGGAAAATGGACCAATATTCATGTGCCAGGGACCAAAAAAAATGCATCTGCCTTGTGATCATAGAGGACAGTAAGTCCACACTGTTTGTGAAAACCGAGATTTCCGTTATAATACAATGAAAATTTCTCTTTTTAGCAAAACGGACTCGCTGTCTGTCGTTTTTTCGTTGGCAGGCGTGGTGTAAGGGACCAAGCGACAGCTACTGCAGACCACTAAACAAAATGAACCGCCATGCAGGCACCAGGGCTAAAGTACAATTACGATGGAGCATAAACTCTCTGCAAACCACTGCTCGGAGTGAACCAATATTAACCCCTCATCCGCCGGTGGACGCTGATTTCGCGCCTGAAACCACTGCGCAATGACCGACATTTGCGTGAAGAACACAATGAAATGGGACCAAATGAGGACACAAAGAACATAGGCATTGCAAGAGACATAAATCCTCATGAGCCCCCGCGACTGCGGGGGCTCATGAGGATTTATGTCTCTTGCAGATGGGTAACGTTCGCCTTGCCCCAGTCGTCAGTTAAGGGGTTAAGACACTGAGGCCAAAGAAATGCGCGTGGTAAAACGTGCGCCGAACACTAGACCAAATGAGCCAGTGATCAGTTAGTTATTTAGGGTCGCCGAGCAACCAACCACGGTCCTTTTACGGCGGAATGCAGGCACAAGTGCCAAAACTAAATGCATTGTTCCTGAGACAGTGTATTATAAACTGTACGCAGACCACTAGATATAATGTGCGCGGGTATGTAATTTGAAATTTACGGCCTAGAGCTGCGATGTTAAAATCAGTTCATAAGGTTTTCCTTCTCTCACACAAGTGCTAATATATTGTATAACATGCAAATAATGATGAATTTGCTTGATATACTTCCCTTCTCAAAAGACCTTGCTGGCCAAGAAGATACAATCTGGAAACTTGCATTTTTCACAAATAAAACGCAAGATATGCTCATGTTGGTACAATTATAAACCCATGACCCCTAGTATTCTCTGGATTCTAGATTCGAGATTTCTTTCTTGGGCTAACGCCTCGGACATTTTGAATCAAGTTATCGGCACTACATCACACGAAATTTGGCTCAATATCATTTATGTACCTCCAGTCAAAAACAAAACTTTATAATATAATAATTCAGTATTATATTATATTGAGCATCATTTTGCTTGATATAGTGCCGGAAACAGCCAGATGTGATTACGAGACTCGAATCAAAATGTCCGTTCGTAAGACGAAGACATTTTGATCGGGTCAAGTAATCACATCTGTCTGTTTTCGGCACTATAGCAAGCAAATTGCTGCTCAATATAATTTGATGCACCCAGTCCAAAACAAAACTTTACCTTCGCTTCATGCCCTCCACTCTGTGCGACCATTTTAGCTTTGCATACCGAGACTATCATGCACACCAGAACAAAACATTTGCAAATTCACAAAATGAATTTAACTTAGTTCAGTTTAATTCATAAGCAAAGTTTAGCAATGAGACACCCCCATAGCAGCAATGTAGATAATAACTTGAAAAAGAAAAGAGTAGTAGCGAACAAACAAAAACACATGACTCCACTATAGGTGTTATGTGAAGTAGACGACAGTTTTGTTGACGCAAGGGAGCTAACTGTGATGAGTGAGTTTGAGCGTTTGGCTGTTCTGTCTACCTCCTACGCTAATACAGTTTCGGTGTTTTTATTGCTTGGAATGTTGCATTTCGCGATTCTAGTTTGCGTTACATATCTACAACAATGAAAGTTTCAAGTTATAGGTTAGTGTCTTTAGCTTTTTGTACTCTTTGTATCGCTTTTTACGGGTTTCATACCACATTCAATGTGAGTGCCGAAGCAAACGATGGCAGCGATGGCACCTACACGGACCATAGAGCGTATACATAGGGAGATGTAGTATCTGGCGCTTATCACAGCGTGGAGACCGCCCGCCATATTGAGCATGCCAATAACCGCCGCTACCGCCGCACTGTTTTTATGCTATAGCCTGTATTATACAGCTGCCTTTTAACACCTGGCGGAGATAACGATAATGGGATGCTAGGCGTGTGAACTGTACGGCCGGACTTGTACTTGTGCATTTCAACATAATACACACATCATCATATAACCAAGTGGTCTAAAAGCGTTTGTTTGGAGCGTATTGTTTTCCTTATGGCACAACCACATCATGTGAATGTTATCTTACCTTACGTAAGTTTAGATAGGACTATGACTGTGCCATGCTTGCGGAAGATAAAGAAGTTTTTTTATTAGTTATCTTGGTGCCTTATTTTTAGGGAATCGCAAAAAGTATTGCTCTGCTATTGGTCGATCCATTTGGCTCAGCCGCCATGGAAATCAGTCGTACATCTTTTTTCCTGTTTTTACACCTCTGTGTCCCTAGGTGATTGATCCATCTCCCTTGCCCCATGTCATGTACACTATGTGCATATATGACTTTGTGGATGAAATGGAAAACATAAGTTCTTAGGACTTCCTTCTTTCTACACGCACACCGACTGCACAGCACTCCGTCCATTATCACTCCAGTGCCGTGGACGTTAAACCCAAGCTAACTAACTAACATGAGCAGCATTACCGAAAGACATCGGGCATAACAGTAAAATATACGGAGAAGATACTGCAAACTGGTAACCTATAATTGCAAGGAGGCGAACGATTTAATCTGGAGAGTTCTTCCTTCTCTCGTGGCTGTTTTATATCATCTTACATGCAAGTCAACCTTTGGTCTGGATTCGGTATCACAAAACATGTATTTCTTGTGAACTACAAAAATAGTACGGCGCATCTCTATGGTAATACAAACAGAAGAATGCAAACGATGTCAAAAGATGACATCTGCCTGGCTCTAAATAATTAAGTCATTAAAAAAAAATCGTCTGTTGTAAGCATAGTGACTGGATACGTCACTGAAATATCTGCTCTGTTAACTCATTCTGCCCGCGACACACCACAGCAAGATATGGCTTGACCATGATAGTTCAAGGGTGGTGGTCGTAAGGTCCAAAATCACAACCCAGCACACACATTTTACATAAACACTGCTTATTTTACCGACATTGCTACGAGTTGTAATAAACTACACATAATAATAATAATAATAATAATAATAATAATGTTTATTGACATTTGCCTTAAGAACATAAAGCATAGGAATGTGTGTTGGTGTCGTTGCAAGTACAAACATCACAGTCAACAATAAAAATAATGAATACTCAATCACACAAATCCAATGCTCTACACACACTGTCAAAACATTAAAAACTAAACAACTTATCTCACAAACCAATACGTACCCATTCACACACCCACGCTCATCTCCTACACACACACACACACAACACACACGCATATTAATCTAAGAAGTCTAAATTAATTAAAGGTATCGTTTAAAATGAAAACAGAATGGCCTAGAGTAAATGTGTCACATCTTCTTGCCTGAAACATAATTCAGCCAGGCGTGCATCTTTGGGAGCGTACAGCCTTTAAACGGATCGACCATGATCATCCTGTCAAGCCATCCGCCCCCTTCAAGCAAAACCCTCATCTTACATAGTCGATCCGTCTCCC
The DNA here is from genome assembly GCA_036245525.1 of Semisulcospira habei. Lineage (NCBI taxonomy): Eukaryota > Metazoa > Mollusca > Gastropoda > Semisulcospiridae > Semisulcospira > Semisulcospira habei. The sequence continues at coordinate 288,414,322 of BTPG01000002.1, read as the reverse complement.
GATAAGCAGTTGCTTTTGTTTGCAGACGGCACTAACATTGAACATACATTAACATTACATTGTCATTATTTTACAACCTTGTGCTTGAAACATGACTCAGTCAATGCTCTCTCACTAGCAATATGGAACGAACAGCCTTCGAATCAAAACGTAATTCTCAGTTAGGAATCTTCAGCAATCTTCAACAAATTGACTCGAATCAGGACATGATTTAAAGTTATTTCACAGGCAATATTCAACAAACGGTCTTTCGAATCGGCAATTAATTCTGAAGGCACTGGGGAAATCCACACGAAGCGAAAAAAAAAATGATTTTAACCCGAAAATGTGACAAGTTGTTCTAGACGTGTTTCAGTCTTTTGGGGCGAATTTCTTTGTGACAACTGGGGTTTTCACAATACAATGGGTCTCCAGCAAAATGCATGTACCGACGAGCAAAACAAATGCGACATTTTTGGAACCATCCGAAAATGTCGCATTTCTTTTGCTCATCAGTATATTTGGCAACATTTTGCTTCTCCCTCTGTATCTGCAGACTGAACCTATTATAGCTTTCTCCGCCTTTTGGATACAAATGTGAATAAATGGCGCGATGCCCTATCAGCAAGAGGCTATCGCTGCGGCTTCAGAGGTTCATGAGAATCTAAGCCTCTTGCAGGTGGATAAAAATAGCTAAAGGACTGCGTGCATTGTGGGTATTATGGTTCCCAGCAGAGTCGTGTAGACAGATGTAACCAAGCCATTGATGGCGCCACAGCATTTGACCGTAATGGAACTACAAGGAAATCACAATGCCGTGTTCATTTTGAGAAATACATGTAAATGAAGAGAAGCGCACATGTACGCGGGGGTGCACGCTCGCACGCACGCACACAAACACGTACACACACACACACACACACACACACACACACACACACACACACACACACAGACACGCACACACACACACACACACACACACTGAAACACACACACACACACACACACACACACACACACACACACACACTAAAACACGCTCTAAAACACACATTGAAACACACACACACGTACACAAATACACATACACAAATGCACGCATGTTTGAGCGCACCCCCTCCCCTCCTCCCTTTTCACCCAACACACACACACATACTAAAACACTCACTTAAACACACACACACATACACACACACAAACGCTCGCCTCACCCCCTTTCGACCCAACACACACACACACACACACACACACACACACACACACACACACACACACACACACACATTGACCCATTACATCCTGAGGCTGATTTTGTAAAATTTGCTTATTGTTCTATGAAGGCTACATTACAGTTTAGGAGGTGAATCCACCATTTTAGTTCAAGGGTGGTTCCAGAGCTATTATGACACCCCCCTTGAAATATCATAGTCAAATTTATTTCTTCCAATGGTGTATCAGACAACAAGGGTTAAGGCGTTACAAGTCGTTAAGAGCTGGAACTGAGCTTCATGTTCAAAGCTAATCAGGCACTACCTTTGAATAAAATAATCATCGCGGCCTTCCATACCTGAGCTGTTATGACTTATATACAGCTGTCACCAAAATGGTTTTAAGATTCCGCTGTTTGTGGCGATGATTCCTACAGGAATTATCGCGACCAAAAAAGCGCTACCGACAGCAAAAGCGTTAAGTCCCAGTAAGTCCCGGCCACTTGCGGCCGACGTCTGCCTGAGGGCCTTTAACTCACTAGGAGTAGCCTGTTACATTCGACCGAAAAGATTGTCACAAATGCGAGCGGCTTAATTCACATGCACACTGCCCCTGGTTACGAAATCACCTTCATTACGTTCATGTGTGTGACCTGCAATTCACAATTCACATGCACACTGCCCCTGGTTACGAAATCACCTTCATTACGTTCATGTGTGTGACCTGCAATTCACAATTCACATGCACACTGCCCCTGGTTACGAAATCACCTTCATTACGTTCATGTGTGTGACCTGCAATTCACAATTCACATGCACACTGCCCCTGGTTACGAAATCACCTTCATTACGTTCATGTGTGTGACCTGCAATTCACAATTCACATGCACACTGCCCCTGGTTACGAAATCACCTTCATTACGTTCATGTGTGTGACCTGCAATTCACAATTCACATGCACACTGCCCCTGGTTACGAAATCACCTTCATTACGTTCATGTGTGTGACCTGCAATTCACAATTCACATGCACACTGCCCCTGGTTACGAAATCACCTTCATTACGTTCATGTGTGTGACCTGCAATTCACAATTCACATTCACACTGCCCCTGGTTACGAAATCACCTTCATTACGTTCATGTGTGTGACCTGCAATTCACAATTCACATGCACACTGCCCCTGGTTACGAAATCACCTTCATTACGTTCATGTGTGTGACCTGCAATTCACAATTCACATGCACACTGCCCCTGGTTACGAAATCACCTTCATTACGTTCATGTGTGTGACCTGCAATTCACAATTCACATGCACACTGCCCCTGGTTACGAAATCACCTTCATTACGTTCATGTGTGTGACCTGCAATTCACAATTCACATGCACACTGCCCCTGGTTACGAAATCACCTTCATTACGTTCATGTGTGTGACCTGCAATTCACAATTCACATGCACACTGCCCCTGGTTACGAAATCACCTTCATTACGTTCATGTGTGTGACCTGCAATTCACAATTCACATGCACACTGCCCCTGGTTACGAAATCACCTTCATTACGTTCATGTGTGTGACCTGCAATTCACAATTCACATGCACACTGCCCCTGGTTACGAAATCACCTTCATTACGTTCATGTGTGTGACCTGCAATTCACAATTCACATGCACACTGCCCCTGGTTACGAAATCACCTTCATTACGTTCATGTGTGTGACCTGCAATTCACAATTCACATGCACACTGCCCCTGGTTACGAAATCACCTTCATTACGTTCATGTGTGTGACCTGCAATTCACAATTCACATGCACACTGCCCCTGGTTACGAAATCACCTTCATTACGTTCATGTGTGTGACCTGCAATTCACAATTCACATGCACACTGCCCCTGGTTACGAAATCACCTTCATTACGTTCATGTGTGTGACCTGCAATTCACAATTCACATGCACACTGCCCCTGGTTACGAAATCACCTTCATTACGTTCATGTGTGTGACCTGCAATTCACAATTCACATGCACACTGCCCCTGGTTACGAAATCACCTTCATTACGTTCATGTGTGTGACCTGCAATTCACAATTCACATGCACACTGCCCCTGGTTACGAAATCACCTTCATTACGTTCATGTGTGTGACCTGCAATTCACAATTCACATGCACACTGCCCCTGGTTACGAAATCACCTTCATTACGTTCATGTGTGTGACCTGCAATTCACAATTCACATGCACACTGCCCCTGGTTACGAAATCACCTTCATTACGTTCATGTGTGTGACCTGCAATTCACAATTCACATGCACACTGCCCCTGGTTACGAAATCACCTTCATTACGTTCATGTGTGTGACCTGCAATTCACAATTCACATGCACACTGCCCCTGGTTACGAAATCACCTTCATTACGTTCATGTGTGTGACCTGCAATTCACAATTCACATGCACACTGCCCCTGGTTACGAAATCACCTTCATTACGTTCATGTGTGTGACCTGCAATTCACAATTCACATGCACACTGCCCCTGGTTACGAAATCACCTTCATTACGTTCATGTGTGTGACCTGCAATTCACAATTCACATGCACACTGCCCCTGGTTACGAAATCACCTTCATTACGTTCATGTGTGTGACCTGCAATTCACAATTCACATGCACACTGCCCCTGGTTACGAAATCACCTTCATTACGTTCATGTGTGTGACCTGCAATTCACAATTCACATGCACACTGCCCCTGGTTACGAAATCACCTTCATTACGTTCATGTGTGTGACCTGCAATTCACAATTCACATGCACACTGCCCCTGGTTACGAAATCATCTTCATTACGTTCATGTGTGTGACCTGCAATTCACAATTCACATGCACACTGCCCCTGGTTACGAAATCACCTTCATTACGTTCATGTGTGTGACCTGCAATTCACAATTCACATGCACACTGCCCCTGGTTACGAAATCACCTTCATTACGTTCATGTGTGTGACCTGCAATTCACAATTCACATGCACACTGCCCCTGGTTACGAAATCACCTTCATTACGTTCATGTGTGTGACCTGCAATTCACAATTCACATGCACACTGCCCCTGGTTACGAAATCACCTTCATTACGTTCATGTGTGTGACCTGCAATTCACAATTCACATGCACACTGCCCCTGGTTACGAAATCACCTTCATTACGTTCATGTGTGTGACCTGCAATTCACAATTCACATGCACACTGCCCCTGGTTACGAAATCACCTTCATTACGTTCATGTGTGTGACCTGCAATTCACAATTCACATGCACACTGCCCCTGGTTACGAAATCACCTTCATTACGTTCATGTGTGTGACCTGCAATTCACAATTCACATGCACACTGCCCCTGGTTACGAAATCACCTTCATTACGTTCATGTGTGTGACCTGCAATTCACAATTCACATGCACACTGCCCCTGGTTACGAAATCACCTTCATTACGTTCATGTGTGTGACCTGCAATTCACAATTCACATGCACACTGCCCCTGGTTACGAAATCACCTTCATTACGTTCATGTGTGTGACCTGCAATTCACAATTCACATGCACACTGCTCCTGGTTACGAAATCACCTTCATTACGTTCATGTGTGTGACCTGCAATTCACAATTCACATGCACACTGCCCCTGGTTACGAAATCACCTTCATTACGTTCATGTGTGTGACCTGCAATTCACAATTCACATGCACACTGCCCCTGGTTACGAAATCACCTTCATTACGTTCATGTGTGTGACCTGCAATTCACAATTCACATGCACACTGCTCCTGGTTACGAAATCACCTTCATTACGTTCATGTGTGTGACCTGCAATTCACAATTCACATGCACACTGCTCCTGGTTACGAAATCACCTTCATTACGTTCATGTGTGTGACCTGCAATTCACAATTCACATGCACACTGCCCCTGGTTACGAAATCACCTTCATTACGTTCATGTGTGTGACCTGCAATGCACCCGCTGTTAAGGCAAAGGAGAGCCAATCCGTTTTCGTGAAAAGCGAGATTTTCATTGTAATATAATGAAATCTTTGCTTTTCACGAAAATGGACTTACTGCCTTTCATTCGCTTGTGAAATTTTTTTCGGTTGAACTACAAATTGGGTACAGTCTGGCCGGGCACGTTCAGAGTGTAATCCCACTCATGCACATATTGAGCCAGTTTGACCACCAGCTTTTTGTTTCATTTTACACTAGAACATGACCTGTAAAATAAAATATATAGATGGCATAGTCGGGCACAGGTTTAACCCTTTGCGTGTCGGTGGCGGTTTTTGTCGCGATGATTCCTACAGGAATCATCGCGACAAAAAGCGCTACTACATGTAAACACTTTTAACTCATTCTACCCCAGACACACCACAGCAAGATAAGAATCGAACATGATAGTTCAAGGGTGATGCCAGAATAGCTTGGCGCCTATGGGCGCCAAGCTATTCTGGCATCACCTTTGAACTATCATGGTCGATCTGTGTCCTGCACTGCAATGCAGTCTTCAGAGGACAACGGCAACATTTGGGGATTTCGATGTTGGGGTAGAAAGAGTTAAACCTTTCTCTGCCGAGAAAAAGTGAAACCCACCCAGCTGCGAGGGGCATAGAGCCTCATGAGGTACCTCACTTGCGGTTAAGACAAGATTAATTTGTGATCGCTGGCAGTCAAGGGATAAAAAATGTTGGTCATGTAGACCAATTTACAAATAATAACAAAATGCGATCACCACGATGAATAATGAAGTTAACCACGGTAATTCTGTATCGAATCAAATCATGCGATGTTTAGTTAGGCATATGTCTGTTGTAATCACCCTCGTTTCTATATGTCGCGCCATTATTTAGATATTATAGCAAAAAGATGCATACGCATATTAGCGAACAGGGGGAGCCACTCATCCTCTCAGTCCATCCAATCATGTCTCGATTCGCATTTAAATATTTAGCAGACAATCATTTGGTTAGCACGCACTATTGATTGGTCCAGTCTAGTCCACCATCTAGTCTTGCAGTCTGTTAACTGCACCTGTCCATGCATGCCTTCATCCACACTGGTTGTCTCCCTCAATTCTCTACCGCTGATCGACGGTAGAGAATCGAGGGAGACATCCAGTTTAGCATTCGTCCAAGGACCCTACGGTTTCCTCGACTTCATCAACCCTTACAGTGTCGGCAGCGGTTTTTGTCGCGATGATTCCTATATTCACCAGCCAGCCATCAATCTTTCTTGTCCATCCATCTATCCATGCCATCCCAGCCAGACAAGCAGCCAGCAATCTGCACATACATCTGTCCTTCCATCATTGTTTGTTCACTAGTCCGTCAGTCAGTCCGTCTATCCACCACCTATCCATCGTCCGTCCGTCCGTAAGTCAGCATGTCCAACTGTACCGGCCATCCATCCATTTTTCCGTCCATTTATTTAGCTTTCCATTTACTACCATCATACGTTTGCTTTTAGGTGACAGACTTATGTTTCCATCTAAATACGTCCACCCACCACACGGATAAAAAGGTATGACTTGTGTATGCTTTTAGCCTCTTGGGCACACACACACATACACACACACACACACACACACATACACACACACGCACACACACGCACGCACACACACAAACACACACACACACATCCCAACCCAATAACCCCACACCACCGCATCTGATCGAGCAGCTAGCCACCATCTATATACATGACCACCCACCCTACTCCCAAGAGCTCTAAACGAAAACTCCTCACCCAGCACCAATACATCCGTAAAGGGACAGATTCTCATGAGCCTCGAAGGGCGGTAGGGCTCATGAGAATCTGTGCCTCTTGCTGGCATAGACCGAACCTCATTTTATACCCTCAACCAGAGGAAGTGGCGGCGGTATAAATCTACATCCTCACGCTCCATCAACCCAGTGGCCAGAAATAATGTTCGCAGTCTGACCTGAATCCTCGCTGGGAAATAAACTCTGTCCCTAAGTCAGCAGTTTAGACATCTGCAACAGGCGTAGATTCTCGTGAGCCCGGAGATGCACAGAGGCATGTTTTTGCTAACAAGAGGCGTGGCGGGGTCTCATGAGGGTTTATACCTCTTGCAAATTTTGATTGGAGCAGTCTGAAATTTGCTGAAGGCTGAGGGAGAGCATGCAAAGTGCAAGGGCTCATGAGAATCTACGCCGCATGACGTTCGGACGGTATCTTAGATTCCAGACCGCACAATACACATTTCCGACGGTCAGTGAGTTACTAGGTCTTGCCCAGTCTATCCGCGGACAAAGATATCTGATACTGCACGCTTGAGAAACCTTTCACACCTGAAGAAGATTCACGAAAAGGAAATACATTATTTTGGTTAAGAATAGTAGTAGTAGTTGTTGTTGTTGTTGTTGTTGTCGTCGTCGTCGTCGCTATCGGCGTCGTCGTTGTTGGTGGTGGTTGTCTTGTTGTTGTTGTTGTTGTTGTTGTTGTCCTTGTTGTTGTTGTCGTTGTTGTCGTTGTTGTTGTCGTTGTTGTTGTCTACCCCATAATATCCTGAGGCTGATTTTTTTTTAAATTTCCTTATTGTCCTACGACGGCTACATTACAGATAACTATCACAGTCACGTTTATTTCAAGCAATAGTGCTTCAGGCTGAAAAGGGTTAACTTGCCGCTAAAGGTGAGACTGTCCAAATTCAAGAGTGCTATGTGATCCGATGCGCAGGTGTTGCGTTTTACAATCAACGTCTCAGATTTTGTATGTCTGGAAGTTGCTCATCTTAATTAACCCATTCAACCCTGACGCACTTCAGCAGGAGATGGATCGAAGATAACTCAAGGGTAGTGCCAGATTAGCTTGGCGCCAATCGGTCGTGTGACATAGGGAGGAAAACAAAATAATACTATTGTTTTCCTCCCTACGTCACACGACCAGTCACTTTAGCGCAAACCGTACCATGTGACTGTGATATAAAAACCCTGTAGCGAAAAATGGCGGACGTTTTGTAGCCCTCTCGATGACGCATCTTGGATGCCAGTGTTGTTCTATAAAAGATCGCCAAAAGTACAAAGTTACTTAGTGTTGTTCGAAACAACAAGCACACTCAGTACTGGAGACGGCAACAGCATGACATATTTTAAATTACGTCATAAGTCTATTATGTATAAATGTATATTCCTTTGACGTCATACATGTCTGGCGTGATCCAGGTCGCAAAATGTCTTCTTGATTTCTTTTACGAAAATAGTGGAGGAATGAAAACAAATACGTTATTGGTCGGCGAGGTTCGCTGCACGGACCCTTGTAGGCCTACGGGAGGTCAAAGGAATCATTGTACCCCTCAGGCCCTCGGGGTACAATGATTCCTTTGACCTCCCTCAGACCTACAAAAGTCCGTGTAGCGAACCCCTCCGACCAATAACGTACAATATAGATCGGCTCTACCTGCGAAAAGCATAAAGGCTTATCCTCTCCCGGGTACAAAGGGACATCTCTATTTCTGAGACGGCGGCAGCCACTGAGGTTTAATCCCTTAAATGGCATTTGATGCAGGCTGTGTTTATGTCATCTTTGCTAATTCAACACCCAAGAGCATCAACCGTACATGGATACAAATTGGTGTCACCAAGAGTCATCGCTCCTCATGAGCCCGCGCGGATGCGGGGGCTCATGAAGATCTATGCCTCTTGCAGATGACTGCTTCGAGCTTTCTTCAGGTTCTGCGTTTCTGTTAGACGTTCTTTCACTCTCGAATCGGTAGCGGTTTCGTCATCAAGACAGTTCAAGGTTGTGTCTGAATAGCCGGGCGCCTTCCAAAGTGTCAAGCTATATCCTGCACTACCTTTAAGCTTTCACGCCCGAACCACCACACCAGCTTGTCGTGCGGTCGACCTGATTGAGATCAGCCATTTGACAGTTCCTGACCTCTAGTGCGGATTGAGCGAAGCCGCACAAAAATACCCTGTCAGTGGGAACGCTAGGCGGGGGTATCTAAACCACTAAAAGAGTTTTGAAAACACGCTCGCTAATTTGGACCGACCACGACCTGACAGAATCGATTGGTACAAGCAGGCTACTGCAGTAGTCCGGACTAAACCAAACAAGATATGGTCAGTCACTCACGGTTTCGGTAGAGATTGTATACAAGACAGTGTTTTTACATCTATGGGCTGCAGGAGGCATTTTGCGTTTATCCCAGGAACGCAGACATCAATGAGGCCCAGCAAGATGGAGTGATCCTCATGAGTCCCCGCGACTCATGAGGATCGCTGCATCTTGCATTTGGGTGTTGTTTCTCTGTCAGTTTTCCCGCAATGAAGTAGTTATAATTCGAGGTAGTGCCTTTTTCGATGATCATCGCGTCCTCTGCACTGAACCCTTGGGAACAAAACGTTCGTTACCTCAGCCTTCGCTATGTAGGCGTCGTGTTCAGTGTGTCGAAACAATTATGATGACTTTAATAGTACTTCTCTCAGTGTTCCGTATTCCTCCGTCGTTATATCATAATATACTGACTTGCAAAAGAAACGGGTAATTTTTGGAATAATCGGAAACACTTTCGTGTTTCCGATGATTCCAAAAATGTCACGTTTCTTTCGCTCGTCTGTATATTCCCATCTCAAACCTGGTGACTGCTAACAATTTTAATGACTTTCCGAAATATTTCTGCCTTGACTTGTTGGTTCTGCTGTATACGTGCAAGGCATATATACACAGCATGTGCACTCATTCTGTGCTAAACGCTTAACCCCTTGACTTACTGTACTGACGATACCGTTCGACGGAAAAGACGCGTGGTTACGCGTCTTTTCACCGAGCTCTAACGTCAATCGCCGTCAAGGGGTTAAACTACACACAATTTATAAAACATTTAAAAATCAGTGCTTTGGCTAACATTAACAAGTCGCCACTGGTTCTTACCAGGGATATTTTTTTCTCAGCTAAAAGAAGGGGTCGCTCCCAAAAGAGAGGCGCGACTGTCATAAATCAAGGTTGCGATCGTGTTCGTAGAGCGAACGCCACCGACCTGCAAAAGGCGTAGATTTGCACGTGCCCTCCGGCGCAAGCTGCAAGGACTATTGAACCTGCTCGACCAGGGCTTTTTCTTGTCTTTCTGTGTTCCTCGCGAGGTCACGGAATGTTCATCAATTGTTGAGAAGCGATCGAAGACTGCAACGATCCATAATCGCAGTCGCCCAACCAGAGTTGACCGCCTTCAGAAAACGGCACTCACACGCAAACCGGTCCAGGAAGAGGTATAGGTCCTCATGAGCTCCCGCAATTGCGGGAGCTCATGAGGATCTATGCCTCTTGCAGGTGACTGAATCTTTAGAGAGGATATATATATGTACATGGTCAAACGCGATTCCTACCGAAGCGTTGAGCCCTGCGAGGCGCGATTCCGGCCGAGGGAGTTTCGCAATGAACCGACCGACAACGCAGACAGAATGAACGCAGCTAGAGGATTTACCTTGTATGTAAATAGTCATCGGTCTAAACCCAGATAATGTTTTACGTCTGAGGCGGAGTAGAGTGTTGGTGGTTCCGTCCAAAGAGGGGGAGAATTCCATGGGTTTTCTGCGGATGCAGGAGATCTTGAAAAACTGTGTCTATTCTAAACGTAAGGAGTTTGCTGAGTGATCACAGTCAAACAAGCACCAGTCAGTCAGTATAATTATCAGGTCCTATCTCGATCTCGTTTCATTGGTTAAGAAACGTAATTCTGTTCTTGTAAAACACCACGATGGAAAAATCGACATTTTTACGTACCCCGGAGTTACTATACCTGGTGTATTTTATTGATGAACCCTAAACTGCCGGGGCCAGGCGAACGCTACCCGGCTGCAAGAGGCATAAACCCTCATGAGCCCCCGCAGTCGCGGGGGCTCATGAGGGTTTACGTCTCTTGTTAGTCCCATGTTTTTATGCCTATTTTATGCATATTTTCTGCCTGTTTTTTGTCCTATTTGTTGTCATATTCTAAATGTGTTCTTCACTCAAATGTTAGTCAGTGTGCTATGGTTTTCTACGCGTAATCCGTGCTCACCTGCAGCAAAGGCGCTAAAATTGATAGAGATAATAAATATTCATAGATATAGTTTTTTTTGCCATTTGCCTTACAGTTTTACATTAAAATAATACCCTTTTTCAATGTCTCGGCGTCGATACATTAGCACCATGTTCATACATCACAGACAACGCAGCAAACAATGCAACAGTTCAATACTTTTTTTTTTTTTAACATCTCATCGCGCATAACTACGCCCTGCGTTTAGAAACGGCTTTCAAAGAATGGTCCTTAAAGAGATTAATGTCCTTTAGTATTAGTATTTAGTAATATTAGCTGGTAATAGTAATGGTAGGTCTCGAGAGATCATGGAATAGCGCCCTTGGAAATGTCACTTTGGTCTCACGTTGTTGAACAACTCCTGTGGCGGCTGTATCCCAGTGCCCAAAACAGGCTATCTAGCCCACGTCGGCCGCAGTGGGCCCGCGCACTGTCGTGCGCGGGCCCACTGCGGCCGACATCGGCCCGATGGCCTCTGCGCACTGGGATATACCCGCATAATAAAAGGGCAATTCAAAGCCGCGCATTTGTATGATGAACGCTCCAAGCAGCCAAGCACGCAACCTAAAATCCTCTATGGTCGGAGTCTGGCCACCCACATGGTGAGGTGATACAAAGCAGCTTTACACGCAATCTTCTCATCTTGCTGGGTGACCCTGGGAGTGTTCAGCACAAGAACACCAAAAAACAGTAACAACTTAACGAACAATCCAGACAAACAGGTGACTGCCAAGCGCGTAAAATGCAGACTGAAGACCCCAACGGAGAAAGGAACACGCTTAGAAAAGACATTTTTCTAAGACTGATCCAGATTAACACCTTCACCGCCAAGAGCAAAGTGAGCACGATCCATCTGCAAGAGACATAGATCCTCATGGGCCGCCGCGACTGCGGGGGCTCATGAGGATCTATGCCTCTTGCATGAATTGTCTTGTAACTGGCTTTTCTAAGCGTGTTTCTTTCTACTTTGGGTTCTTCTCAACATTATGAACTTTCTTATAATCTAACCTGGCCTGATGGAGCAATGGCCTAAAAAAAAGGCGGGGGGGGGGGGGCGGGGGGGGGGGGGGCGGGGGGAGGTGTTAAGGAAACTGAGATGACTAATATTCAGCCGTTAAATAATTGCAAATTGAGTAAAGCTAGATTTTCATCGAGTGACAATGAAAATCTCGCTTTTCTAAAATTAAAACAAACAAAAAACAACTAACCTTTGCCATATAACATCGGAATTAGTGTAGTATCTCTGTGTATCGCCTGTACACCGGGACCCAACCCCGTCAGTCAGTCATTTAGTCGCCAATAAATAATTCACTTCTGCACGGGACATAGACGACCCCGCCCTCCACGAGTCGCCTGCTGCCTTGCAGGCCTGGCCGCTTGGCTGCGGAAAGGCTAAGGGAGGAAACCCCTGACATCAAAGCCCCCGTGTCTCCGGGGAAGGCTTTTGAGCCATAGACTAGGACAAGGACAGTCTGATATAAAACCTACGACCCGAGGACCTCGATGCCATCGTCCCAGCTTGCTAGGCCATGGCAGATGAACCAAGGGTTTAAAGGGTGGGGCCAGTACTGCGCACACTGCACTCCACCAAAAAGCTCCACCGCGCAGGCTTTAGGAAACGTCCACGGACCATGACACTGACCATTCCAAGTCCTGTAGCGACGGGCGAGGGGCGAAACGGCAGGTGAAAGATGTCACTGGAAGCCGCAGTCTCAAACCTGCATGCAGGCGGTTCAGGATATTGGTCGCCTGATGTTGACCTGGGGATGACAACATCACTCGGCACACCCTGAACGACCAAGCAGCCTTCTCTAGGGACAGCACTGCTTGCTCCACACGGAGAGGGGCCTAGAAAAGGTGGCCTAACCAAAGCTCGTCCCCTCGCAACCCCAGTTGCCTAGCCGCGGTCAACGGGCATCTTCTCCTGCGGTCAAAAAACAAGAAAGAATAACGGATCCACTCTCATGACGACCACGACCGGACTCAACGTAGCATGCTGGAACGTCCGAACCATGCTCGACAAAGCAGACAGCGGACGCCCTGAACGTCGCTCCGCCCTCATTGCCCATGAATTGCGGAGGTTAAACATCGACATCGCCGCGCTCAGCGAAGTACGCCTTCCGGACGAAGGCAGCCTCCAAGAACTTGGTGCTGGGTACACCCTCTACTGGTCAGGCAGGCCTGCATCAGAAAGACGGCTTTCAGGCGTGGGTTTCATGGTCAAGACATCCATTGCGACTAAGCTGGAAAACCTACCAACGGGCCACTCAGACCGCATCATGTCCATGCGCCTCCCACTGAGACACCAGCAGCACGTCACCCTTCTCAGTGTGTACTCCCCAACCCTCCTGGCAGAGCCTGCTGAAAAGGACAAGTTTTACACTGACCTGCGCAGCCTCCTACAGAGTACCCCTGCAGACGACAAAGTCATCATCCTTGGCGACTTCAACGCCAGAGTGGGCCAGGACTCTGAAGCCTGGAAAGGAGTCCTCGGCAAGCATGGCGTGGGGAACTGCAATGACAATGGCCGCCTACTATTGGAGTTCTGTGCGGAGCAGCAACTGGTCATCACCAACACTACTTTTCAGCAAAAGGACAGTCGAAAGACCACCTGGATGCATCCTCGCTCCAAACACTGGCACCTTATCGACTATGTCCTAGTGCGTCAGAGGGACCGCAGTGACGTCCTCCTCACCAGAGTGATGCCCAGCGCAGAGTGCCACACTGACCACCGCCTTGTCCGCTGCAAACTCAGGCTCCACTTCAAGCCAAAACCCAAGAAATGGGGGCCCCCCAAGAAAAAGCTTGATGTTGCCAGCCTTCAGCGTGACGATGTGAAAGCTGCCTTTCAGACAGATTTACAGCGCAGGCTCAAAGACACAGCGGACCCAGTAGACTCCTCCCCTGAAACACTTTGGGAACAACTGAAAACTGCTATTGCAAAATCCTCTGCAGAAGTCTTGGGTTTCGCCAGAAAGAAGAACAAAGACTGGTTTGACGAAAACGATGTAGAGATCCAGGAACACCTAGCAAAAAATAGAGCCGCCCATCAGGCCCACCTAGCCCAGCCTTCCTGCCCTGTGAAGAAGTCTGCCTTCCGCCTCGTCTGCAGCAGTCTCCAGCGCAAGCTCAGAGATCTCCAGAATGAGTGGTGGACCAGACTTGCACAGAGGACCCAGCTTTGTGCTGACAATGGTGACTACAGGGGCTTCTACGAAGCACTGAAAGCAGTGTATGGCCCCAGGCACCTGGTACAAAGTCCCCTGCGAAGCGCAAATGGCCAGGCACTCCTCACAGATAATACCTCCATCTTGAACCGCTGGTCGGAATACTTTCAGAGCCTCTTCAGCGCTGAGCGCACTGTTCAAGAAGCAGTCGTCCTACAAATCCCACACCTCCCAGTAAAGGTTGAATTGGACGAACCGCCCACCGCTGAAGAGACCCTCACAGCCATCCACCAGCTCAAGAGTGGCAAAGCAGCAGGCATTGATGGAATACCGCCAGAGATCTGGAAACATGGAGGCACAGCACTGCACAACAAGCTCCATGACCTCTTTCTCTGCTGCTGGGAGGAAGGAACACTACCAAAAGATCTCCGTGACGCAGTCGTTATCACCCTGTACAAGAACAAAGGCGAGAAGTCTGACTGTTCCAACTATCGGGGAATTACCCTGCTGTCCATTGCTGGGAAAATCCTTGCAAGGCTGCTCCTGAATCGGCTGGTACCTGCCATCGCTGAAGACCAACTCCCAGAGGGCCAGTGTGGCTTCAGAGCAAACAGGAGCACCACCGATATGGTCTTTGTGCTGAGACAGCTACAGGAGAAGTGCCGCGAGCAGAACAAAGGGCTGTACGTAACATTTGTCGACCTAACAAAAGCGTTCGACACTGTGAGCAGGCAAGGCATGTGGCAGATCCTGGAGCGACTTGGCTGTCCCCCAAAGTTCCTCAACATGATTGTCCAGCTACACGAGGACCAGCAAGGCCAGGTCAGACTCAACAATGACCTCTCAGAACCATTCCCTATTCTCAACGGCGTAAAGCAGGGCTGCGTGCTGGCACCGACCCTCTTCACCATCTTTTTTAGCATGATGTTGAAGCAGGCCACAGTGGACCTCGATGATGACGATGCAGTGTACATCAGGTATCGTCTCGATGGCAGCCTGTTCAACCTCAGACGACTGCAGGCCCACACGAAAACCCTAGACCAACTGATTCGTGAGCTGCTTTTTGCTGATGATGCTGCCCTCGTTGCACACACAGAGAGAGCCCTGCAGCGCATCACGTCTTGCTTCGCAGATGCTGCCCAGCTCTTTGGACTCGAGGTCAGTCTGAAAAAGACAGAGGTCCTCCATCAGCCGGCACCCAAGACAGTGTATCGCCCTCCTCACATCACCATTGGCGAGTCTGAACTAAAGTCAGTGCACCAGTTTACTTACCTTGGCTGCATTATCACGTCGGACGCCAAGCTGGACAAGGAGCTTGACAGCAGGCTGGCAAAAGCGAACAGTGCTTTCGGGCGACTTTTCAAGCGGGTGTGGCACAATCAACAGCTGAAAACAGGCACCAAGATCAGCGTGTACAGAGCTGTGGTCCTCACCACCCTGCTGTATGGTTCCGAGTCCTGGGCCCTCTACCGCAGCCAACTACGACTCCTCGAACGCTTCCACCAGCGCTGCCTGCGTACCATCCTGGGCATTCACTGGAGTGACTATGTCACCAACGTCGAGGTCCTTGAACAGGCTGAAACTGTGAGCATCGAGGCTTTGCTGCTGCGGACACAGCTCCGCTGGGCGGGGCATGTCTCCAGGATGGAGGATCATCGCCTACCAAAGATCACCCTGTTCGGCGAGCTTGCTACTGGACACCGTGACAGAGGGGCACCAAAGAAGAGATACAAAGACTGTCTCAAGAAGTCACTTAGTGCCTGCCAAATCGACCACCACCAGTGGTCTTCGCTTGCTGCGGACCGTGACACCTGGCGCTCCACCATTTACAAGGCAGCTGTCTCCTTTGAGGACTCTCGCAGAGCTAGCCTTAAGGACAAGCGGCTAAGGAGAAAAAAACAGAGCAGCTCAGAACCCTGGCCAGACCTTCCCCTGCAGCCACTGCGGTCGAACCTGCCTGTCTCGGATTGGCCTCCGCAGCCACGAACAAGCCTGCAGACGTCGTGGGCAACTCCTATAAAATCTTCGTTCGCGAAGTCAAGCCAAGAGAGAGAGAGAGAGAAATAATTCACTCTACCCGATTACTCGTAACAGTAACCACAAGACCGTGCCATTGATTATATTCGGCGTTTATAATCCACTGCTCCTGTATCCATCAACATCTGCAAGCGACATAGATTTTCATGAGCCCCTGCAGATGCAGGGGCTCATGAGAATTTATGCCGCTTGCTGAAAGCGACTGGTCCTGAGTTGCCTCCTGTCAGAGTGAGGGAGTGATCAGGCTGAAGATTACGGCTGATAAGTCAGGTGCTACGTGTCGTAACACTATTACTGATGATGGGGGTACCATGTAATTAGTATTGCTATCGATTATCATCCCCGGCGTGCACACACCG
>BTPG01000002.1:288384993-288392493 GCA_036245525.1 Semisulcospira habei | reverse complement strand
CTGGTTGTATATTGCTTAACATCCCGACAGGAACCATAATGTCTCAGGTCGTAAGGGTCTGCGCAGCTTGTGGAAGAAAAAAAAAATAGAGTATTGAATGTATGACGCCAGCCGCTCTAATAGTATGCAAAATAAACCTCAGACAAGCTAGGGACGCTATACTTTCAAGCTGCACCTACAAGCTGCATGAGTGAGCTCAGTCCTGCGTCAGCCACTAAGCAAGGTGCTCCGCGATAGCGGAGCACCTTGTTTAGTGGCTGACGCAGGACTACGCTCACTCAAGAAAGCTGAGCCCAGGCTTGCAACAAGGGTTGCCCTCTGCCAACATCAGTCAGCGAACGTTAGCTATGGGAGGATAATATGTCTGATAGCAGAGAGAAGCGCCCAGCGGCTTTTAAACTGTTCCAAAAATGCAAGAGACACAGATTTTCATGAGCCCTAGCATATGCAGGAGCTTATGAGAATCTATGCCTTTTGCTAGCCCAGATCGCTTCGAACCGCTCCTCAGACTGAGAGATGTAACCTGGGTTTGAAATGTAAGCCTTTTTTCTCCCTGAAGTCTTCCGCCTGGTGAAGTAATCAGTATACCTGACATTGGTAGCATACGGTGCCCTGAACGGTCTATGATTGCCATTTCAACGCGTTTACCTGTGAGAGGACGATATGCCTTATTAGTAGCAGGACGGAATGTGTGCTTAGGTTGCAGGTTGAAATTTCTGTGTGTGCCGGCATTTTTGTTTGCTGGTGAATCAATACGCATTGTTCGGAAAAAGGAAAGTAGGTCACAATTGAACCGCGTGTTTCGCGAAAAACAGTGGTTTCAAATAGTGAGGCTAGCGCTGGCAGAATTGTATGCAAACCAAGGAGAATCACAGCGCTGGACAGACAACAGTTAGATCCCCTGCCCCCGCCTATCAGGCACCCAATCGCCAGCCCACAGAGAAATACGCAGGTATAGAATAAGACGATCATTTCCATCCTCAACGAATGGATCAGGTCTCTTATATCTAACTGTTGTCTGTCCAGCGCTGTGATTCCCCTTGGTTTGCATACAATAGTGGTTTCAAAGCCCGGACAAATATTCGATATCGCATGTTTCTCGGGGCATTTTAAGCTTCTGTTCTCGTCGAAAAATCGTCCATTGGTACAAAGTAGTTGCTGGTGTTGGTTGTGCACTGAACGGTCCATGGTTTTATTTTCAGGGGCTCGGGACGAGTGGATGATAACAGACGGGGGTACTTCTGTTTCTGTGAAGTCATTCACAGTCAGTACGTGCCTAACTTCCCCAAAACCGAATCATAATAACTTATTTTAACTCATTCAGCCCGACGGCCGTTTTTCCCAAATTTTAGAGGCGTCATCTAATGACCATGCATCAGTTGCAGGAGATGGATCGACCATGATAATTCAAGGGCAGTGCCAGATTAGCTTGGCGCCGACAGGCGCCAAGCTAATCTGGCACTACCCTTGAATTATCATGGTCGATCCATCTCCTGCTGTGGTGCGTCAGGGCTGAATGGGTTACCCTCTTCACTGCGAGTGGACGAAGGTCGTGTTTCTGAACTCTTTATTAATTCAAAGCTAACGCGTCCCAATCGTCCAAGACAAAACGTGGACAGAAAATGGTGCCAACCAAAGGCGTAGATCCTCATGAACCCCTGCGGGGGGGGGTTCATGAGGAACTACGTCTCGTGTGGTTGGACTGTGTTGACCATTTCTCGGCATTGAAGGAATTAAAGGCAGAGTGCAGGCAGCTATTTGGTATTTTCACACCGGGTAGACTACTACGACGGTAAGAAGGGTGGGGTGTCTGGACGAATGGATGTTGGGTCTATTGACTCCTTCACTGCAGAAGAAAACGTGAACCTGATACAGGTGCAAGAGGCATAGATCCTGGTGAGTCTCTGCAGACGCGAGAGTTCATAAGGATCTATGCCTCTCGCGGACCTTACTTTGTTCTTTGTATGGACGAGGTTGTTGGTCGCTCAACAACAATATGTGTTTGTTCAGTGCTGAATAATTTTCGTCATTTCACCGCAAGTCTTCTAGTGGCCGGTGAAGCCATTCATGCACAACAGAACCAAAACAAAACCATCTACGGATGTCATATTATTAGTAAAAGCATGAGGGGATCATGCTCCAGATAATGGACAGGATTTTCTGAGTCAGTATAATCCTGTAGCTCTATCGACACGTGGTGATGCCCGCCTAGCGCGATCGATACGTAGTTTTCTATATAAATAGTGTCAGCGATATGCAACCTGGATGTACAGTGGACAACGGACACTTTTGGCACAAAGTCCCTTTCTCTAAAAAAGAATTCTGTACAAACAAAAAAAAGGTATTGTTTTAACAAAGGAGTTCCTTTTCTCTGAAAGGAATATTTTTCGAAAAAAAGTCTTTTGTTGACAACAAAATTGTTTGTACAAAGTCCCTTTCTTTTTGTACAAACAAGTCTGTTGTCGGTGCACTGCTCAAACAGCCATTCACAATCTAGAACAGTTTAGCGTGGAACAAGTGAAAACGCCCCGTGAGAGAATCCGTTCAAGTGTAAACTTGTTCGGTTCCTGTGCCGAGAATATGAACGCCGCCCAACTGCCAGAGGTATAGATCCTCATGAGCCCCCGCATTTGCGGGGGCTCACGAGGATCTATACCTCTTGCTGACACCACTTTGAATCCACCTTCCTGGGACAGCTAGGCTTTTTGGTGTTGAGGCCACGAAGATTGCAGAAAGACAGTCTGCCGTCTGGCACTCAACCGGTTTAGGGCAATGACCGATCTAGTACTTGGACCCCATTTTAGGCTTCGTCGTACGATCCACCCGTTCGCACTGGCCCTGAAAATATGGCGGATTTCTTTTTTCTCCTTATTAATGAAGTTGGTCACTGAAGAGGAAGAAGACGAAGAAGACCGTGAAATACGAGGCATCCGTGTCCCGCGGCAACTCTTGTTTCTTTCCAACGAGTTGTATGGCCGATGTCTAGTTCCCTCTGCTTTTCCTCTGCAAGCGTTTTCGGGATGATAGCAACATTTACTTACCATACGCTGCCATCACCTCTCTCCTACAGGCACGGGTGATCTGGCACGCAGTGTCTCAGTAATGCGGCATGCGCAAAACACGTCAGATGAAATTGGCTGATAACACGCTCAGTAGCGTTTACGCTGTTCGTTAAGACCCACTTCACTTCGGACCCACCTGTTCGATACCCCAATGTAGCTCAGTTCTTCGTGATTATGTACCACTCTGTGTGTGTGTGTGTGTGTGTGTGTGTGTGTGTGTGTGTGTGTGTGTGTGTGTGTGTGTGTGTGTGTGTGTGTGTGTGTGTGTGTGAGTGAGTGTGTGTGTGTGTGTGTGTGTGTGTGTGTGTGTGTGTGTGTGTGTGTGTGTTGCATTGTCCTTTGTTTCTCTGGCTCTATGACCCCCCTGCACTCCCACCCTTTATTTGTAAAGCGCTTAGAGCTTATTTTAGGATAAGCGCTAAATAAGAAGCCATTATTATTATTATTATTATTATTAGTCTCCACAAACAAAATGTAGAGGGAGGGGCAGACTGTGTATTCCCTAGCTCCTTCAACCCCCACTCCACGCGCCCCCCAAAAAATATATTTTGGGAGAAAAATAAATTTGGAGAAAAAAAAATAACCATAAGATTTTGAAAGAAAAACAGAAGATAGTGGTAGAAAACCCTTTTCTTTCTGGTGTTCTTTTCTGTTCTACGTTTGTTTCCATGTCACCTGAGGAAGGATCTTTGATCCGAAACGTCGTTATTTGTTTCTATTTTAAAGGGTTTTCTACCACTATCTTCTGTTTTTCTTTCACGTGAAACCCTAGCGGCAACAGTTTTACTACATAAGATTTTGATTATTACGTTGGTGCTTTCGAGGCCGGATGACTATTGACTCGCCCCCCTCCCCTTCCCCCCCCCCCCCCCCGCCCTCTCCCCATCCCCCCTCCTCCCCCCCCCTCCTACACACACACACACACACACACCTCGTTGTTTAAATTTTAAGGTTGGACTGTCGTCTACCAATCCCCCCTCCGCCTCCCCCCACCCCTGCCACGCACACACACACTCACACGCACGCGCGCGCGCACACACACACACACACACACACACACACTCACTCACTCACTCACACCCGTTTAGTGATTTCCTGGGGGCTGAAAAGTAAGTAATGTGAGATCCGCTGGGCGGACACGCTATGAAAAATATCTTCCAACAGCAATGACTAATATAAAAGTGCGCGTGTGAGTCTCTTCATCCCTGTCTTATCTACCATCTGCTGGAAATTTGAGGAAATAAATTCGAGTTTTGTAGGCAGACCTTTTCAAGGACCGTTGAAAATAAACGCCAGCACTCTTGCAGTAGACGCTTGTTTCAGCTGCAACAGCCGGGCAAACATCCACTCTGCACACAGTCTTACGGTTTACACAATGTATTTGTTCAAATATCGAGCTTTTTTCTTTCTTCTTTTTTTTTTTTTTTTTTTTTTTTTTTTGGGGGGGGGGGTGGGTGGGGGGGGGGGAATATTTGCTGTTAAAATGTTGATATCCTTCAGCTTGAAGAACACGCTCGAAATAAAATCTTTAACTCATTCGAGAAGTGCCGCATCCGGATACTCGGCTTAAGCCGCGTATCCGGATGCGGCACTTAAGTCTCGAATGAGGTAACGTTCAGGGCAGTTTTCATTGGCTCCTCTATCCTGCATATCGGACTCAATTTGCAAGGATCTGGCAAATTGCCATTCCTAACAGCTTAGGGCCGTCGTCTTCATACATTTTTCAGCAGAAATAACAATGCGCGTAAACACATTGGTTACAAAACCCATAGGTCCTGATGAACTATACTAATGGTCAAAACTTAAGGGACACCCCACTTTTGTGTCATTGTTTATCGTCACAAGTACGCTAATAAAATACGTTTTTTTTTCAATCCAAATGGGTTAAAAGTTGACCTTAGACAGTCCACTGTACAGGGAACAATAGACAACAATTCATCAATTTCCACGAACGTGTCAAATGCACGTGAAACATCGTCAGTTTTTGTGAAAAGCTGTGCGATATTGGCAAGCGTACCAAAAGCAGGCAGGTGAAAAAACTCGGTAAAGTCGTGATGCACGTGCTAAAGGGGTCAGTCGTGAACACTGAGCACTTCTGTTCGCTACAAATACCGGTACAGTAGGGGCATAATTGTCACTTTCCTAACCATGCCACCACGACGAAGCCTACCGCCAGTAGATCAAGGCCGGGCGCTAGCATGGCTGCAGGATGGAATATCCGGACGAGAAGTTGGGAGACGTCTTGGGGTGTCCCTTCAGTGATCCAGAGGCTGCTGACACGATTCCAATAAACTGGAAGGGCAGAAGGACGACCCTGCTCAGGACGCCCGCGCTGCACCAGCAGAAGGGAAGACAGATACCTCTGTGTGGCGGCTCTGCGCGACCGAACTGTCACGTCAACCACTCTGCGACGTCAACTGATGCAAGCTGCAAACGTTAACGTCAGCAGAAGCACAGTCTGCCGACGTCTGCGCAAAATTGACCTGGCTTCATGCAGAGCAGCAGTGAGAATACCCCTCACTCCATCTCATCAGAAAGCCCGGGTTGCAACGTGTGAGGTGGAACAGACTCCAGTGGACTCAGGTTCTGTTGACTGATGAGTCACGGTTCACTCGGCTGTGTCCTTTAACGACGGCAGGGTGAGGGTCTGGAGACAGGGCGAGCGATTCACGGATGGATGCGTCCAAGAGGTGGATCGCTACGGAGGAGGCTCAGTCGTGGTCTGGGCAGGCTTCAGGAGGGAAGGGAGGACCCCCCCTCCACGTCATCCGAGGCACCCTGACTGGATTGCGCTATCGGGACGAGATTGTGCAGCCCCTCATCCAGCCAGCTCTCCAAGCCACAGACGACAATGCAGTTCTGCAGGACGACAACGCTCGACCTCATCGCGCCCGTGTGGTGGATGAGTACCTTGAGCAACGGGGCATCATGAGGATGGAGTGGCCAGATCGTTCATCTGATCTGGCTCCCATCGAGCACCTCTGGGACGTACTGGGGCAACGTGTGGTCAGCAACCACCCCCACCTCAAGGCGTCCCCCAGCTGACTCAGTTTCTGCATCAAGCGTGGGAAGCGATCCTACATGTTCTCCGAACCGTGGTGAACTCCATACGTCAACGCTGCATTGAATGCTTGGCTGCAAACGGTGGGTACACTCGCTACTGACTGGACCAGTCTTGTGTGACTTTTCAAATGAGGGGTAGGTGAACATTCTAACGTACTGCTGTTGTTACATTTGCTTGATGTACTCAAATTTAAATGAAAATTTTACTGAATAAATTAGCAATGTACTGACTCCAAGTATTGTTACATTATTTGTGTGGTGTTGCCGTGTGCGATTTTTAAAAAAATGGCCCTTACGTTTTGACCATTAGTATACATAGCTTTTATACGAATAATTGGCACCCTTCTCCTCGCCACTTACAAGCAGTGTGCAGCACGCATGAAAATTGCTTTAACAAGGTCTACAACAGACGTGATGCAGACGCTGCACTTGTGGGCATGTTTACGATGATCTGGCATATGAGCGTGCGTGCGTGTGAGAGAGAGAGAGAGAGAGAGAGAGAGAGAGAGAGAGAGAGAGAGAGAGAGAGAGAGAGAGAGAGAGAGAGAGAGAGAGAGAGAGAGAGAGAGAGAGAGAGAAATTCCATGGTTAGTCTGCCACTCTCAAAGAACTAACATTCCGTGTCCATATTCCCTGGTGGGGTCCCATCCTAAATCGATAGTAAAAATCACACGTCAGTTGCACGAGTACGACGTTTAACTCATTCGAGACGTGCCGCCTCCGGAGGCGGCACGTTTCGATTGAGTTAACACCGGAGCTGCCGGAGCAAGGCAAACCATAACCGGCTGCTGTCTCTTGTTGGTCCTAAGAGTCGCTATGTCTGTTTCTGGTCCTGTTTCGTTTCTACTCTTTACGCGAATGTCGATCAGCAGGCTGTGGTTTTTGACGCAAAATCCGTGATCACCGACAGCAAAGGGGTTAAGTATCCTACACCCCTTGACTGCTACTGATGAGATTTTTAAGGGGAAGAGAGGCGTGTAGACCGTTTGACATCTTAGCGCGCAACGTTTATTCCAAATGTCTCCGCAAAGAAACACTTCTCTGTACCACTTAAGGAACAAATATCATTTAGTGCCAACTGAACTAATATGGAATCTTTTTTACTGAACTCCTATGGTTTGTCGATTTTGGTGTACAGTCGTAAAAAGAATTTGGTTAAAAGACAAGAACAAGCCATTTTCAATTCCCCAATAGTGCCCCGGCAGATTTCCATATCGAGGTCAAGCATGCACACAACATGTATGCCTGCGCTGTTTCAGTTATTTCATGAAAAAAAAATCCGATTTTTTACGACTGTACAACAAAACTGACAAACTGTTCGAGTCTTTAAAAAGTAAATCGTATTAGGTCAACTGTCACTGAATGATATTGGTTC
>BTPG01000002.1:288287493-288382493 GCA_036245525.1 Semisulcospira habei | reverse complement strand
AAAGGGTGATGTTGGAGGAGCTATCTTATTGGAAATGTGAGGCCGTAACGTAACACGACTTTTTATGGTCTGTTTTGTAGTGGCAAGCGATACTAATCGGCTCACTGTTCGGTGGACATTTTCCTTAACCATCTGTTGTATGGCCGGGCTGATGTCCAGATTGAATGTAATATTTAATAACAATGTCATCTCTCTCTCTCTCTCTCTCTCTCTCTCTCTCTCTCTCTCTCTCTCTCTCTCTCTCTCTCTCTCTCTCTCTCTCTCTCTCTGTCTCTCTCTCTCTGCGTGTGTGCGAGCGTGCGTGTGTGTTTTCATGTAGTTTGTAGCAAGGACAAGAATGAAAAATGTTCTGCGCACCTATTCTATTATCCTTGGAAAATAAAGTTTCATTTTATTTCAATTTTCTCTCTCTCTCTCTCTCTCTCTCTCTCTCTCTCTCTCTCTCTCTCTCTCTCTCTCTCTCTCTCTCTCTCTCTCTCTCTCTCTCTCTCTCTCTCTTTCTCAATGATTTCTTTTTTAAAACTTTATATTTTATATTTCAATTTTTTGTTAGTTATATATTTAGTTTTTCCCAATTTAATGATAGTATTTTGTGATTTGTGCATTATGTGTAAAGTAGATTAGCAACTGCAAGTTCGAAAAATGGTTTCACCAAAACTTTCTCCGTTGTAAAATAAAGAATCATTCTCTCTCTCTCTCTCTCTCTCTCTCTCTCTCTCTCTCTCTCTCTCTCTCTCTCTCTCTCTCTCTCTCTCTCTCTATCTCTCTATCTCTCTATCATATGGTTCTTCATCCAGGAAAAACAAAGAGTATTTTAATCACTACGCGACAAAAATACCAACGCCGACCACAGCCGTTACATTTAGGCCTACAACTGAACGCTAAACCGATAGAACAAGTCACAGAGCGTAAATTCTTGGGAATACACGTTGACGAACAACTATGTTGGGAGACGCATATAAATACAGTCTGTAAAAACCATTGCTTAAAACACTTTCCTGTTGTCCCAGCTTAGACAAGTAACGGATACACATACTCGTAAACTGTTTTTTCATGCCCATATCAAGTCTCACGTTGATTATGTCTCCACAGTGTGGGACGGTTGTAGTGATGTTCACATGAACAGGTTAAACTCTATATATAAAAGAGCTGTCAAAATGATAGATACGCGGCCCATTCCTACCATAGACAAATTTAGACATATAAACATTCTCGGCCTGCGTCAACAACTTAATTTCAACAAATGCATCCTCATGTACAAGATATTAAATAACATGACACCGCAGTATCTAACCACCAAATTTGTGCCACAGCAAGAACGCGAACGGTCCTCAAGGAACAATACTTTACCCCTACCTCTGCCTAGAATTGACCTCTTTAAAACTAGTTTATCCTTTTCTGGACCGTTTGTATGGAACACTATTCCTGCACATTTGAAGACTATAGCCTCACTTGGAATCTTTAAAACGAAACTTTTCGATTACCTGATGAGACAAACATAACAACACTGGGCATTTAAACAAACCCTGATGGTTAATGCTTTTATGTAATATAATTATGAATTTATCTATATTGTTGGTATGTGTGTGTGTGTGTGTTTGTGTTTGTGTGTGTGTGTGTGTGTGTGTGTGTGTGTGTGTGTGCGTGTGTGTGTGTGTGTGTGGTATAAGATGAATGTTAAGTGTTATTATTATTTTGTGTCATTTTTTAAAAATTTTTATTGTTGCATGAAATAATATGTGTAAATATAATTCTTTATTATTATTATTATCTTTAATCTATTTTATGTTGTAGATGTTAGCAACGGCAAGTTTGTAAAATGACGATTTGTTTCTGTCAAAACTTTTTACCGTTGATAAATAAAGTTTCATCATCATCTCTCTCTCTCTCTCTCTCTCTCTCTCTCTCTCTCTCTCTCTCTCTCTCTCTCTCTCTCTCTCTCTCTCTCTCTCTCTCTCTCTCTCTCTCTCTCGCTCGCTCGCTCGCATTGCAGTGTTTATTTGTTAGTAGATTTAGCAAAGACATGATTGAAAAAAGGACTGTGTATCTATACCATTTATCCTTGGAAAATAAAGTGTCATTATAATTATCATTCTCTCTCTCTCTCTCTCTCTCTCTCTCTCTCTCTCTCTCTCTCTCTCTCTCTCTCTCTCTCTCTCTCTCTCTCTCTCTCTCTCTCGTCATCACTAAGCTGCCATATTAACCCGCTCACTGTCTGTGTCCTCCTCCAACGCATCTGAGAAAACTTGGAATCGATCGATTTGAAAGCGACACGCGACAAAGGATCACAGGGAAAAACAAGGTAAGTGAGGGGCTGGTCTCAGATCCTCACACGTTACACACCACCACACTGGTGCCAGGATAGTTTGGCGTCTCAAAGTAAATGAGTAGCTGGACTATACTCAGATCCTCACAGATTTCACACCACAACAAATATGGATCGAGTATGCTAGTTTCCGGGTGGTGCCAGGATAGCAATGCGGCGTCTTTAGGCGCCAAGCTATCCTGGCACCACGTAGGAACTAGCATATTTGATCTGACTTCTAACTTGTTGCTCATTATTTAGAGATCTGAATTTCCAGAGTAAAAAAAAGTGTGTTACGCTTGTATGTCTTTAGATTTTTCTAACGTGAAGTTGCAGACTCAACCTCAGATAACTCCCTCAAAGCAACAATCAAAAGAGTCTAGATTCCTCTAGCAAGAGATGTACGTTCTCACGAGTCCCTGCAGTCGCAAGGACTCATGAGAATCTGCACCTCTTGCAGATGGCCGGATTGACAGAGACGTCTTATCTGTCAACACCAGGTTCTTGTGGAAATTTTCTTTTACATTTTCATGACGTTGTTTTCTTGGAGTTTGGCTGGTATATTGGTGGTGGTTATATCGCTACTGATGCTTATGTTTTGGTGGAGATGGTGATTGTGATGGTGGTGGTGATGGTGAGGGTATTGTTGTTGTTTTTGTTGTTGGTGGTGGTGGTGGTGGTGGTGGTACTGCCATGGTTATGGTAACAGTGTAGCTGCTCAGATTTACGGTTGTTGTTGCTGCTGTTGCTGTTTGTGTTCCTTCATCTACCTTGTTGGAGAGGAATTCAACAATTCTTCACGGTAAATGATAAGAATGAACAACTTACCTCTCACGATAACTCTCGCGTCATTCGCATCACTCGCCAGCCTGTTGTCTCCAATGTTGTCACATCTTCTCAACAGACATCAGTCATCAGACACACGAACGACCAACAAAAAAAAAACCGAAAAAATAAACGTCTTGCAAACAGTGAGCTGACTTGGTGCGACGAAGACAAGGCAGATCAACGATGGCGAAGATTCAAAATCTGTTTGAGACCCGCTCAGCAAAAAACGGCCAGCAGTCTAACAGAATATGTTGCCAAGCAACCAGACGTTAAATTGACGCTGGAAGGAGGGAGGACTGATTCCGACGGACAGGCAGGAGAATCGTCTTTGTCAGGCGCACAGTCACAAAACACTGTTACAGGCTTGGGCCGTCTATTGAAGAAGTCAGATTATCATAGAAAGCCTTGGAAGCATTTGTCTTTGGAGGATGTCACACAACCACTGTCGATGGCACGGACTACAACAATCATGGGCAATCAATGCCAGAGACTGAAATCTGTAAGAATATTACGGCTATTAATAATGTTGCACACTGAAATTGTCCTTTCGAAATGAGTGTCACATATGTCGCAATGTAAGCTGTCCTGTCTTGAAAACACGGATACGCAGGTGTCACCAGCTGAAATCTGTCGTTCGTCTTGCGTAAATTACAGATTACAAGATGGCAGACAGCGTTCTGGTGCTATTGTCTTCTGTTGTCCGCTGAAGAGGTGTCACCCAGACACTTCAGGCGACAAGTCCGTACATTAGCGGCGGCAAGATCGACCCAGATAGCTGGCAGATGTCCGCAATCCACAAACAAACACAGTATGGCTTGACGTTTTCTGCAAGCTGTCAGGGTAACCAACCAGAAAGACAGAATGGAGTCTAGCAAGCAGATGTAGAAGATCAAATTATGGGTTCTGTCCGTGAATCGAACACGTTGTCTTGAAAGCAAATTCTGGCGTTACTGAAATTAGTTCAGGCAATGAAAATACCATCTCTTCAACGCGCATGTAGATCTTAAGAATGTTAACGCGCATCTGATTAAAAACACTGTCCTTTGCAGCAATTCACTACAGTCTTCATGAAAACACAGCTGGCACACAAGAACAAGCACGTGCATTTGCTATCCGTGGTCGACTGCGCGCGGTTGTATGTGTATGGATCTGTGCGAGTTAAATCAGGGGGTTCTAGCACCTCTACCGGCATCAGTTCACAGCCTACCCACGCAACTCGCTGTAACCACAAGCCTGGCGTCTGTGATTTTTTCCCCACTCGCTACGGAGGTATAGGAACAGAGGAGGCGAATAAATCTCGACTGAAGGTGCAAAACCCGATTCGAGTCAGGTCGCATAAGCAATCCTCACCCAGCTTCCTCCACCTGCAAGGACATAGATTTTCATGACCCCTGAGTCCAGTGCGAGGTGCGAAAATTGATACCAGTCAGATCAGTGGTTTTAGCGTATCCAGTCAGTATGATCTGCATCCATCTCCAATAGGCATAGATTCTCATGAGCCCCTGCCAACGCAGGGGCTCATGCGAATCTATGCCTCTTGCAGCAAACTTAACCCTCAGATTGAGGACGTATTTGGGGCGTCATCTGCTCAGTAGCTACACTATTACATGCCGCCTGCTGCTGTACAACTCTGATGGGTATCTATAGTCGGTGTTTTGTTGGTGTTGGTGAGGTTGGTGGTGGTGCTGATGGTGGTGTGGGATGGATAGTGGAAAGCTAGCCTCTGCTCGCGCCACCTCTCTCGCCTCAGACAGTTTTCCTCCGCCGATCGATCGATAGCAACAACGGGCCCTGTCATACACAACTCTCCACTCGAACCCCAGCGATCCACTCCGTCTGCGAGGGAAGCACGTATTTTTAACCCACCTTGGCGCAAGCCGCGAACGATACTATAAATATTTAACCCATTCGGCGCAGACTGTGTTTCTGCAATCTATGTTAATTTAACACACAGAAATTAGCTGCCCCAGTTGAGGGGCCAGGATTCAAAGCGGTGTCAGTCACTGGGCAAGAGGTACAGATCCTCATAAGCCCCCGCAGCTGCGGGGGCTTATGAGGATCTATACCTCTTGCAGTCGCGTGATGTTCAGATTTTATCAGCACTGAACGGGTTAAACCCCTTGTGCTTGCAGCCGCCGGTACTGTTATACGACTTCATCCGCTCGTGTAAGCAACCGGCCGCACCACCGCCGGGTACTGTGAGGACTGACTATTCCACACCTTGCAGTGCACGCAGCCATCAGTGCCTCCCTCGTGCGTGCCGGCAACCACAAATACTGTTTGCACTGGCATACATGTATTTAACCTTGTGGGTATCGGTAACGATTTTAGTCGCGATGATTTCTGCAGGAATCATCGCGACTAAGATCGCTAACGACACACAAGGGGTTTACATCCTAGTACAGCGCGAGTGCAGCCCGGCACCGATACTGTCAAAAAGTTACGCCCCTTGCTCATGCCGCCACCAATGCTGCTTACAGATTTACGCCCCTCGTGTATGCAGCTACCTGTACTGCGTACAGATTTACGCCCTTGGTGAATGCTGTCACTGATCTGTACTTTAACTTGTTCATTGCCAGTTGACGCCGATTGTCTTTCTGCATTCTTATTAATTCAATACCTCAATCTTGAATCGATGTTCCTTGGGAAGCTGTGGCATTTCAAAGGGGTGTCAGCAAGAGGCATAGATCCTCGTGAGCCCCCGCAACTGCGGGGGCTCATGAGGATCTATACCTCTTGCACTCGGGTAGTGTTCAGAATTTTTGGCACTGCACGGATTAAACAGTTACTGTGCTTAGTGTACACGGGGCTTAAATTTAATAATCTGTTTAAGGAGTGGACATACAATCTCAACACGTCTCTGCGACTTACAGTTGTTCATGTTGATACTGATATGATTCTTGCTGATCAAACTGATTCACAGTAGAAGATATAGGCAATACCTGTCCACCATCTTCTCATGTTTTAGAAACTCACAGATGTAAGACTGACGAGCAGTGCATCGTGCATGACGCAGTGATCGCGACGATCACTGTCTTTGCTTCCAAAGGGCACTGCCTACTAACCTTGACCTGATTCTGACTTAAGAATGACACCCAGTCGTATAGGTGACTAGTGTCGGAGCTAGTTCGAGGCAAGCACTTCCCTGACTTTAGTTCGAGCTGAGTCAAACTGAATTATCGGCACTAGCACTGTGTGACGCCTAGCTCTGTGTGACGCCCAGGCTTTGACAGATCGTTCTACTGTACAAAAAATCAATCCAGACCAAAAAGGTGACTGCCAAGCGTGTAATATGCAAAGAAGTACCCAACGGAGAAAGAAACACGCTTAGAAAAGACGGGTACAACACAATTTATTAATATTTCGGGTAAATTACTTACTTACTTACTTACGCCTGTCACCCCTACCCGGGTATAGGCCGTCGACGAGAGACCTCCAGCAACTCCTGTCCTGTGCTTCTCCTTCGATTCTACTCCAGGTGGTTCCCAGTCTCTTGATGTCTGCTTGGAGGTCTCGACGCCAGGAGTTTCTCGGCCTACCTCTTTTCCTCTTTCCCTGGGGGTTCCATGACAATGCCTGCCTAGTGATACTGGAAGCTGGCTTTCTCAGACTGTGACCGATCCATCCCCATCTTCTTCGCCCAATTTCATTCTCTGCTGTTATCTGCTCTGTTCTCTCCCAGAGTCTGACGTTGCTGATCTTCTCTGGCCAGTGGATTTTCAAAATTCTTCTAAGACAACTGTTCATGAAGGTCTGTACTCTGTTGACTGTGGTTTTTGTCAATCTCCATGTCTCTGCTCCATATAGGAGAACTGCTTTTACATTGGAGTTGAAAATCCGGACTTTGGTGTGTTGTGACAGCTCTCTGGAACTCCACACTTTTTTCAACTGGAGAAAGGCTGCTCTGGCTTTACCGATTCGTGCTCTGACATCTGCATCAGTGCCGCCTTTTTTGTCTATGATGCTCCCGAGATAGGTGAAGGACTCCACCGTCTCCAACGGGGTGCCAGCAAGCAAGACTGGTTCTTCCCTGGTTGCGTTCAGCCTCATTGTCTTTGTTTTCTGTTTGTGAATGGTGAGGCCCACTTGGGACGAGATGTCAGCAAGCCTCGTGGTCTTGTCCTGCATTTGTTGATGAGTGTGGGACAGTAATGCCAAGTCGTCTGCAAAATCGAGGTCGTCAAGCTGTGTCCACAGTGTCCACTGTATTCCACTTCGTCTGTGCTCTGTGGTCATCTTCATGACCCAGTCTATGGCCAGTAGGAAGAGGAACGGAGACAGCAGACACCCCTGCCTGACACCAGTTCTGACCTGGAGCTCTCTGGTGAACTGCCCTTCGTGGATCACGCGACATGTCATGCCATCATAGCTGCTCTTGATCAGGCGGACGAGCTTTGTGGGTACACCGTAGTGTCGTAGGAGTTTCCACAGAGTCTCTCGGTCCACGCTGTCAAATGCTTTCTCATAATCCACAAAGTTGACGTACAGCGGGGAGCTCCACTCCAGAGACTGTTCCACGATGATGCGGAGAGTGGCGATCTGGTCTGTACATGATCGATTTCGGGTAAATACCCTTTGTCAAAATAGACAAACAAACAAACATAGAGATTAGCCGCTACTTATCTTCAATGGCAGAAGGAATGTGGCAACTGAAGTACTCCCCATTCGTTCTCTCTCTCTTTCTCTCTCTCCGTCTCTCTCTCTCTCTCTCTCTCTCTCTCTCTCTCTCTCTCTCTCTCTCTCTCTCTCTCTCTCTCTCTCTCTCTCTCTCTCTCTCTCTCTCTCTCTCTCTCTCTCTGGCCTCATCTACACGCCTTTTCTTTCGCTCGCTCCTGCACGTGCTTGCACACACTCTTGTCTCTCGTGTTCAGGTTCTTTCCGAGTCTCTCTCTTACGCGATTTTTCGTTGACGTCATTTTTACTTTTTCCGCACTTTTGTTCTTCCTTTTCTTTTATTTTACGTCACCTCCTTCAGTTGCCACATTCCTTCTGCCATTGAAGATAAGTAGCGGCTAATCTCTATGTTTGTTTGTTTGTCTATTTTGACAAAGGGTATTTACCCGAAATATTAATAAATTGTGTTGTACCCGTCTTTTCTAAGCGTGTTTCTTTCTCCGTTGGGTACTTCTTTACTGTACAAAAGACTTATGCCTTGAAACCCGCATCCATCTATTTGCTGGAGCGCGCCCCAAAGCCGGCACACACACACACACACACACACACACACACACACACACACACACACACACACACACACACACACACACAGAGGTCGCCCGGACAAGGAGTCAAAGGGAGGCAACCGTACTGAAAAGCGGAATTTGGCACATTCAATCAACTCTCAAGTCGAAATATCGTATGCGGGAATTGTCAGTAGGCAGATCGACCATGAGAATTCAAGGGTGGTACCAGAATAGCTTGGCGCCTCTAGGCGCCAAGCTATTCTGGCACTACCCTTGAACTACGATATGGTCGACCTATGTAGTTTCCATGTAGCGGGTCAAAACTGAATTGATTAATTATTTGGATCATTACCACTGAGTTAACGCGATTCCGACTAGGTTCCTCCTCCTCCAGAAACAGATCCACCTGCCACTCAACACCCCCCTTCCCCCCCCCCCTCCCCGCCCTCTCTTCCCGGTCATTATGTGAACGTGTTCTGACTTTTAACACATTCGAGACGCGCTCAGGTTTCCAGTGAGTTAAAGTTGTACACGTGACCTGAAAGAATGACTCCCAACATATATGACGCAATCGTGATAGTTCACCTTAACTGGATCAAGGTGCCCCTCTTCGATAGCTGCAAAAGTGTTGTATAGCGTTGCTGTCGGCAACGCGGCTATACGACGCTCCCGCAGCTATTGAAGCGGGGCTCCTTGACCGAGTTACGGCCTTGAACCACTAAGTCCAGTATACAGTTTTAGAGCAGAATTATCGTGAGGTTCAACCCCGGCACAAGCGTGATGCCATAAGCATACTTTGATAGGCGTGTGGTACCTAGTCTACCGTGTCTGAACATAACGCTATCACTCGTGAAGGAATGCAGAGATCGGAATATTGTTCGAAGATTTGACCCCACCTTCTTGCACTAAATGGCTATTACCTGACGTAACGTACCCCAAGTAGCAAAACGTCTTCGGCCCCACGACGCCCGCAGTGGGCGTCGTGGGACCGTGGACTTTCTCCGCCTTAGTCTGTACAGAGTCGCTAGCACTAAACATCCATAGATTACAGGAAACTGCATCAGAAGTAACAGATGTAAGAAAAGCCACGGACGTCACCATAAATCGTCATCAATCATGAACATTAAGATGAATGCTCGACGTCTGGACGTGTGCGCTAGTAACAGGAGAACGCATTCAGCAGATATGAGATAGTAAACTATCAGGCCTCAAATCACAGATGGAAAGGGCATACGCACCCACATAAATAAATCGCATTTACTTCAGAGTTTTCTTTGGTTGGTTGGTTGGTTGGTTGGTTGGTTGGTTGGTTGGTTGGTTGGTTGGTTAGTTGGTTGGTTGGTTGGTTTTGTGTGTGTGTGTGTGTGTTTCTTTGTTTGTTTTTTGTGTTGTTTGTTTGCTTATTGTTGTTTTTTTTTAGTTTTATGGGACGACCGGAGGGGGGGGGGGTTATTTTGGGATGGGTTTTTTTAGGGGGTGGAAATGGTTGCATGTTTTGTTTGTTTGTGGGCTTTGTTTTTTGGGGGTTTTTTTTCGGGGTTATATGTTTGTTTGTTGTTTGTTTCTTTGTTTCTTAATATCTTTGTTTGGTTTGGTTTTGATGGTTTGTCGTTTTTAAGTCCCTTCTATTTATTGAAGATACTTTTTAGGACGGGTTACGGTGGGGCGAATTTAATAGCATGTCCATGATGTCAAAGGCAGGTAGGCCTAATCCCATGACAACTGAAGTAACAAGACAAAAATTACGTCGTGTCTAGTTACGCCAACCTCGCTGCTGAACGTACATTTGGCGCGAAGCGCCGTATGTGCGTATGTATGTATGTATGTATGTATGTATGAATGTATTATGTATGTATGTATGTATGTATGTATGTATGTATGTATGTAAACAAGAGAATCTCCGATATTATGTACGAACAAGCTTGAAACTTGGCGAAATATTTTCTCCAAAGGGTGGCTAAGAGAGCCTCCGAACATTTTGTAACGGGATGTCTCCGTGAAGACATAAAAGACAGTTATAGAAAGTCGGTTGACCCAGATTAGAGTCCGTAATTTTTGTCATATTTACTTGAAATTTTGGAAATAGCTAGTTTGGAGAAAGACATTGGATGAGTTCGTTAGCAAGCTTTGTATCTTTTCAACTTCTCCAGTGAAAAAAAAATTCTTTTCAGAAAAAAAATAAAACAGTATAAAACCTTGACTTATGAAGAAAGTTAGACAGTGACGGTGACTTATAAGAAGCAACTCCTTCACCACGCAGACATTGACGCAATACTCTAAATATGACGTAATTCTCTCTCTCTCTCTCTCTCTCTCTCTCTCTCTCTCTCTCTCTCTCTCTCTCTCTCTCTCTCTCTCTTTCTCTCTCTCTCTCTCTCTCTCTCTCTCTCTCTCTCTCTCTCTCTCTCTCTCTCTCTCTCTCTCTCTCTCTCTCGCTCACATACACACACACACACACACACACACACACACACATCGCGCATCTCCAAGAGGCATAGATCCTCATGAGCCAGAGGGCGCATGAGGATCTATGCCTCTTGGAGATGTTTGGAGCGCGCGCTCACGCACGCACAC
Source organism: Semisulcospira habei (assembly GCA_036245525.1). Taxonomy (NCBI): domain Eukaryota; kingdom Metazoa; phylum Mollusca; class Gastropoda; family Semisulcospiridae; genus Semisulcospira; species Semisulcospira habei. Next base: position 288,371,603 of record BTPG01000002.1, on the reverse strand, counting down.
AGTAACACACACACATCGACGCGCCGGCTTTCAGAAGATCATACAGGTGTACTTAGTGCATCATGTAGCTAGATAGTCAACCTGATTTCATACAAAATGTATAGCAAGACTGAAATCGTACTGTGAAAGTCTAGTTTTGTCAACATTTTCTCAAGTCTTGAAGCGAAAGTAAAACTCAAATCACGCTAAATATAAAATTACGTAAAAACCAACAAGACGGGATGAACCATAACCCACAATGTCCCTGCTATAAATATGAGAGCTGTCCTCGCTGTCAATGGTCTCTACCTTTTGTCTTTGACCTGATTCTGATGTTGAATTATTACCCAGTGAAAAAGTCTCACAGATCTGCCAATGCGTCAGTGAGTTCTATAAGGGGCGCAGGACATACGCGTCATTGATTTGTCAAACGTCATTTGTCATGAGGTAAGTTTGACTTTTTACGTAATTTTATATTTTACGGGATACGAGTTTCATTTTCGCTTCATAGGCTTGAGAAAATGGCGACAAAACTAGAACTTCACGGTACAATTTCAGTTTTGTTATAATTTGTGTGAAAGCAGGTTGACTTTACCTAGCTACATGATATACTAAGTACACGGGTCACCTGCATGCTCTTCTGAAAGCACGCCGATGTGTGTGTGCGTGTTAGTGCGTGCGTGCTTACGCGCTCCATACATCTCCAAAAGGCATAGATCCGCATGCGCCTGGAGGGCGCATGAGGATCTATTCCTCCTGGAGATGCGCACATGTTTGTGTGAGAGAGAGAGAGAGAGAGAGAGAGAGAGAGAGAGAGAGAGAGAGAGAGAGAGAGAGAGAGAGAGAGAGAGAGAGAGAGAGAAATGAAATAAAATGAAATAAAATGAAACTTAATTTGAAATGAAACTTTATTTTTCAAGGATAAATGATTAGGTACCTTCAATCACCTTTTTTCAATCATGTCCTTGCTAAGCTATAGCATGCACTGTGATGAAGCTCTATGCTCGTACGTAGTGCTCACACATTAGGTTAAATACGGTACGGGTTTTGTTAACGGTTTGTTTTGTGCCGATAGTCCGTGAGGCCGTGGTCCACGTGAAATCTGTAAGGCATGGTTAGCAGAGAGTTTTGGTGAGTACTGTTATAGTGAGTTCTAGGCAAAAGTCAGTCTGGCAGAGCAGTAAATCGGTAGTACGGGGCTTATCGTCAGTTTGGACGGATGTGTTTGAGATACCTAGCCCGTATTCCAAGACTCTGAAGCCTAGATTTCAGATGTTTCTATATGTAGTATTGATAGTTGCTTAGTTAAAGACAGTGTGCGTTGCTAAGAGTAACGTGGTTGTATAGTGTTGACCAGTTTGGTTTAGTTATGTTGGTTTAGAATTCAGTGAAGTAACCGGTGGTTTTTGTATACAGTTGTTTACCGAGATAGATGACTAAAGGAATGTAAGGTGTGTATGCTTAAGTCGCTATGAAGGTAGTACGTGGATGGTTAAGCATAGTCTTTTCCAGTGTATAGAGTAGTGTATAGCAAGAGTGTTAGGCTATAGTCTGTTTCAATATAGTGACAGAGATATGGGGGTGTTACGGAAGTAGACAGTTTATGAAGCACGTGTGTGTGTGTGTGAATGAACGTGTGAGTTATTTGTGTCGGCCAGGTTACGTGACGTTTCTCATTGATCCAATATGTTGTGTGTTTAGCAAGTGTTACGTTGGGACTTTTGTTGTATTCAGAGTGCTTGTAAAGAGGGAGCGACGGACGCCGAGACGTCGAGTCACCAGACCTAACGTGAGGTCATCAACCCTCCAGCTCTTCACTCAGAGTGAGTCTGACCGGGACCGAGACACCCGAGTCAAAGCGAGAACTGCGCTACAGTACGAGTACGAGGACGTCCGTGCCAAAGAGACAGGACGGCAGGAAGAAGCGTACAACGAAGGACTTTCACGCCTAGACGTGAGAAGGACCAACGTAACCAGGCAATAACATCAAAAAGGTTGGATACAGTGTGAAACTAAAGCCTAGCCTGGCCGAGATAGTGTGTGATGTGTATGTGATGTGGATGCTGGGTGTGGGGAAAGGAGTGATGTATATAGCTTGATAGTTGTGAGCGTTTTTTTCGTATATTTATCTTGTATAAAAGTCACTTTAGAAAGGGAGCCCGTGTGTTGAGTTTTACCGCATGAATACGCCCGTCTGAGTCAGTGGCGGTGTATGCGTCTGTTGCGTGAGAGTCTGTGCGTACGACTGTGGGCAAGTCTGCGTGCGTTACATGCACGTACACATAATTTTATATATAAAAGTATACATAATAGTAAAAAGTACAGGCAACAATAATTCCATTTCAAATAATCAATGCTCACATTACACCCCCGCACACACACACACACACACACACACACACACACACACACACACACACCACACACACACACACACACACACACACACACACACACACACACATTCACACTGATATATACCAGTGCGCGCGCGCACACACACACACACACACACACACACACACACACACACACACACTGACATCAAGCAAAACATCGAACATTAAACATTTAAAAAAAATTATGATGTTATGCTGCAAAAGAAATGACAAAGAACACCTCAGCAAGAGAGAGGGAGAGAGAGGGAGAGAGAGCCGCGCGCGAGAGAGAGAATTACGTCATATTTAGAGTATTGTCAGTGTCTGCGTAGTGACGGAGTTGCCTCTTTTACGTAACAGCCACTGTCTGACTTTCTCTAGAAGTCAAGGTTTTTTACTGTTTTAATTCTCTTCTGAAAAGAATTAATTTTTAATAATGAAGTTAAAAGGATACAAAGCTGGCTAACGAACTCTTCCAATGTCTTTCTCTAAACTAGTAAATATAAGTAAATATTACACAAATTACGGACTCTAATTTGGGTCAACCGACTTCCTATAAACGGTTGTTTATGTCTTCAATGAGACATTAATTACGATATGTTCAGAGGCTCTCTTAGCCACCCACTTAAAGTATTTCGCCAAGTTTCAAGCTTGTGTGTACAGAAATATCGGAGATTCTCTTGTTTACATACATACGCACACACATACATACATACATACATACGCACAAACATACATACGCACATACGGCGCTTCGCGCCACATGTACGTACAGCAGCGAGGTTAGCGTAACGAGACATGACGTAATTTTATCTTGTTACTTCAATTGTGAGAGGTTTAGCCTGCCCGCCTTTAACATCATGGACATGCTATTTAATTCGCCCCACCGCGACCCGTCCTAAAAAGTCCCTCCTATAAATAGAAGGGACTTAAAAATACGTCATGATAAATGACGTTTGACAAACCAATGACGCGTATGCACTGCGCCCCTTTTAGAATTTACTATGGCGCATTGGCAGATCTGCTAACCTTTTTCAAAAGGAGCTATTTCAACATCAGAATTAGGTCAAAGACGAAAGGTTGAGACCCTTGACAGCGAGGGCAGCTCGCAAATAGAAGGGACTTTGTGGGTTATGGTTCATCCCATCTTGTTTTGTTTTGTTTTTGTCTATCGTATTGAAAATACGCTAGACTTTAAGATGGGGTTGGTCGGAGCACGTTCCGTAGCATGCAAATGACCAACATAGGCGGGCACACATCAGACTCGGACAGTAAAGTAACACGATAAATGTTACGTCATGCCTAGCTATGCATGTGTGTGTGTGTGTGTGTGTGTGTGTGTGTGTGTGTGTGTGTGTTTGTGTGTGTGTATGTGTGTGTAGACACGAGTTTCTCCTGTGTCTGTGTACGTACAGGTCTTAAAATTTAGGAAATGCTTCCTTCAACATGAATCTCGGAGTACTTTTTAGCATTTTTAGATTGGATGACTCACTTAAAAAGAAAAAATGCCGTTTATACAAAGTCGGTTGACACGCATTTGAGTCCGTAATTTGTGTTATATTCATTTAAAATTTTGAATACATATAGCTTCGAGAAAGATATTGGATGAGTTCGTTAACCAGCTTTGTATCTATTCAATGTTTTTGTTAAAATAATTCATCGCAAAAAAAATGTCGACACGAAGAATTCTCGACTTCAGACAATGACGGTGACGAAAAAGCGCTAGCCACATTATACATCGTTGCTGTTCTCACAAACCAGGTGAGGCTAGCGCTGGTAGAACTGTACACATACCAAGGAAAATTACTCAGCACTGGACAGAAACAGTTAGATCCCCTGCATCCGCCTATCAGGCACCCAATCGCCAGCCCACAGAAAAATACGCAGGTATAGAACAAGGTCATCATCTACATCCCTAAAAAAAGGATTATCAGGTCAAACCTATAACCCATGTCTTTTTTTGGAACTTAGGAAGTCTCTTGGCTTGACTTCGCGAACGAAGATTTTATAGGAGTTGCCCACGACGTCTGCAGGCTTGTTCGTGGCTGCGGAGGCCAATCCGGGACAGGCAGGTCCGACCGCAGTGGCTGCAGGGGGAGGTATGGCCAGGGTTCTGAGTTGCGGCATCTCTGTTTTATTTCCTGAGCCGCTTGTCCTTAAGGCTAGGTCTGCGAGAGTCCTCAAAGGAGACAGCTGCCTTGTAAATGGTGGAGCGCCAGGTGTCACGGTCCACAGCAAGCGAAGGCCACTGTTGGTGGTCGATTTGGCAGGCACTAAGTGACTTCTTGAGACAGTCTTTGTATCTCTTCTTTGGTGCCCCTCTGTCACGGTGTCCAGTAGCAAGCTCGCCGAACAGGGTGATCTTTGGTAGGCGATGATCCTCCATCCTGGAGACGTGCCCCCCCCCCCCCAGCGGAGCTGTGTCCGCAGCAGCAAAGCCTCGATGCTCACAGTTTCAGCCTGTTCAAGGACCTCGACGTTGGTGACATAGTCACTCCAGTGAATGCCCAGGATGGTGCGCAGGCAGCGCTGGTGCAAGCGTTCGAAGAGTCGTAGTTGGCTGCGGTAGAGGGCCCAGGACTCGGAACCATACAGCAGGGTGGTGAGGACCACAGCTCTGTACACGCTGATCTTGGTGCCTGTTTTCAGCTGTTGATTGTGCCACACCCGCTTTAAAAGTCGCCCGAAAGCGCTGTTCGCTTTTGCCAGCCTGCTGTCAAGCTCCTTGTCCAGCTTGGCGTCCGACGTGATAATGCAGCCAAGGTAAGTAAACTGGTGCACTGACTTTAGTTCAGACTCGCCAATGGTGATGTGAGGAGGGCGATACACTGTCTTGGGTGCCGGCTGATGGAGGACTTCTGTCTTTTTCAGACTGACCTCGAGTCCAAAGAGCTGGGCAGCGTCTGCGAAGCAGGACGTGATGCGCTGCAGGGCTCTCTCTGTGTGTGCAACGAGGGCAGCGTCATCATTAAAAAGCAGCTCACGAATCAGTTGGTCTAGGGTTTTCGTGTGGACCTGCAGTCGTCTGAGGTTGAACAGGCTGCTATCGAGACGATACCTGATGTACACTGCATCGTCATCATCGAGGTCCACTGTGGCCTGCTTCAACATCATGCTAAAAAAGATGGTGAAGAGGGTCGGTGCCATTTCGCAGCCCTGCTTTACGCCGTTGAGAATAGGGAATGGTTCTGAGAGGTCATTGTTGAGTCTGACCTGGCCTTGCTGGTCCTCGTGTAGCTGGACAATCATGCTGAGTAACTTTGGGGGACAGCCACGTCGCTCCAGGATCTGCCACATGCCTTGCCTGCTCACAGTGTCGAACGCTTTTGTTAGGTCGACAAACGTTACGTACAGCCCTTTGTTCTGCTCGCGGCACTTCTCCTGAAGCTGTCTCAGCACAAAGACCATATCGGTGGTGCTCCTGTTTGCTCTGAAGCCACACTGGCCCTCTGGGAGGTGGTCTTCAGCGATGGCAGGTACCAGCCGATTCAGGAGCAGCCTTGCAAGAATTTTCCCAGCAATGGACAGCAGGGTAATTCCCCGATAGTTGGAACAGTCAGACTTCTCGCCTTTGTTCTTGTACAGGGTGATAACGACAGCATCACGGAGATCCTTTGGTAGTGTTCCTTCCTCCCAGCAGCAGAGAAAGAGGTCATGGAGCTTGTTGTGCAGTGCTGTGCCTCCATGTTTCCAGATCTCTGGCGGTATTCCATCAATGCCTGCTGCTTTGCCACTCTTGAGCTGGTGGATGGCTGTGAGGGTCTCTTCAGCGGTGGGCGGTTCGTCCAATTCAACCTTTACTGGGAGTTGTGGGATTTGTAGGACGACTGCTTCTTGAACAGTGCGCTCAGCGCTGAAGAGGCTCTGAAAGTACTCCGACCAGCGGTTCAAGATGTGAGGAGTGCCTGGCCATTCGCGCTTCGCAGGGGACTTTGTACCAGGTGCCTGGGGCCATACACTGCTTTCAGTGCTTCGTAGAAGCCCCTGTAGTCACCACTGTCAGCGCAAAGCTGGGTCCTCTGTGCAAGTCTCGTCCTCCACTCATTCTGGAGATCTCTGAGCTTGCGCTGGAGACTGCTGCAGACGAGGCGGAAGGCAGACTACTTCACAGGGCAGGAAGGCTGGGCTAGTTGGGCCTGATGGGCGGCTCTGGTTTTTTTTTTTTTTTTTTGTTGTTTTTTTTTTTGCTAGGTGTTCCTGGATCTCAACATCGTTTTCGTCAAACCAGTCTTTGTTCTTCTTTCTAGCAAAACCCAAGACTTCTGCAGAGGATTTTGCAATAGCAGTTTTCAGTTGTTCCCAGAGTGTTTCAGGGGAGGAGTCTGCTGGGTCCGCTGTGTCTTTGAGCCTGCGCTGTAAATCTGTCTGAAAGGCAGCTTTCACGTCGTCACGCTGAAGGCTGGCAACATCAAGCTTTTTCTTGGGGCCCCCATTGCTTGGGTTTTGGCTTGACATGGAGCCTGAGTTTGCAGCGGACAAGGCGGTGGTCAGTGTGGCACTCTGCGCTGGGCATCACTCTAGTGAGGAGGACATCACTGCGGTCCCTCTGACGCACTAGGACATAGTCGATAAGGTGCCAGTGTTTGGAGCGAGGATGCATCCAGGTGGTCTTTCGACTGTCCTTTTGCTGAAAAGTAGTGTCTTGGCCCTGGTGGGGGACATCGCGGCGGCGCAACACTCCCTCCCCGCCCCTTCAGTGCCGTTGGTAACCTTTAGCTAAAATTGTCGGGAGTTTGCACTGGGACGGGCGGGTCTGGCTAGCTTGTGGGGTTACAAGTACTGCGGCACCCCCCTCCTTTTCGCTATTCTCCCATGTAGTCATGGCATCGGTAATGTTTTTGAAGAAACAAATGAATTTTTCTTTAAAATGTATTTTTTCGAAAAATACTTACCGATCCCATGACTCGGACGGCCCTCCCACCTGCCCCGCTTGCCGCTCGTCTGCTAAGTGAATAAACTGGGGTCTCGGCGCAAGCCAGTTACCCGTATGGGGTGGGACGGGAGGCCGCTCGGATGCTGGGTCACGGCACCCCCAGGTGGCCTCCCTTGGCCCAATAGGTGCGCATCGTGGGTTTTTGGCTGAAATTGTGTAAGCTATGGGTAAGCTATGGCAGTGGGCAGATGTTCACATCTGCAGGGGACATAGACGACCCCGCCCTCCACGAGTCCCCTGCTGCCTTGCAGGCCTGGCCGCTTGGCTGCGGAAAGGCTAATGGAGGAAACCCCTGACATCAAAGCCCCCGTGTCTCCGGGGAAGGCTTTTGAGCCAGAGACTAAGACAAGGACAGTCTGATATAAAACCTACGACCCGAGGACCTCGATGCCACCGTCCCAGCTTGCTAGGCCATGGCAGACGAACCAAGGGTTTAAAGGGTGGGGCCAGTACTGCGCACACTGCACTCCACCAAAAAGCTCCACCGCGCAGGCTTTAGGAAACGTCCACGGACCATGACACTGACCATTCCAAGTCCTGTAGCGACGGGCGAGGGGCGAAACGGCAGGTGAAAGATGTCACTGGAAGCCGCAGTCTCAAACCTGCATGCAGGCGGTTCAGGATATTGGTCGCCTGGTGTTGACCTGGGGATGACAACATCACTCGGCACACCCTGAACGACCAAGCAGCCTTCTCTAGGGACAGCACTGCTTGCTCCACACGGAGAGGGGCCTAGAAAAGGTGGCCTAACCAAAGCTCGTCCCCTCGCAACCCCAGTTGGCTAGCCGCGGTCAACGGGCATCTTCTCCTGCGGTCAAAAAACAAGAAAGAATAACGGATCCACTCTCATGACGACCACGACCGGACTCAACGTAGCATGCTGGAACATCCGAACCATGCTCGACAAAGCAGACAGCGGACGCCCTGAACGTCGCTGCGCCCTCATTGCCCATGAATTGCGGAGGTTAAACATCGACATCGCCGCGCTCAGTGCAGTACGCCTTCCGGACGAAGGCAGCCTCCAAGAACTTGGCGCTGGGTACACCCTCTACTGAATCAGGTCTGAATCAGAAAGACGGCTCTCAGGCGTGGGTTTCATGGTCAAGACCTCCATTGCGACTAAGCTGGAAAACCTACCAACGGGTCACTCAGACCGCATCATGTCCATGCGCCTCCCACTGAGACACCAGCAACACGTCACCCTTCTCAGTGTGTACTCCCCAACCCTCCTGGCAGAGCCTGCTGAAAAGGACAAGTTTTACACTGATCTGCGCAGCCTCATACAGAGCACCCCTGCAGACGACAAAGTCATCATCCTTGGCGACTTCAACGCCAGAGTGGGCCAGGACTCTGAAGCCTGGAAAGGAGTCCTCGGCAAGCATGGCGTCGGGAACTGCAATGACAACCTGGCCCTGGTGGGGGACATCGCGGAACTTAGGAAGTAGGCAGAAGAAATACACATACACAAACAAGAAGGTGCACTACTATATGACCTGATGCATCCTAGTGTAACGCATTTAGGAACACTGTAGCCGGTCCCACAAATCTCACGGACTCTCCCTGAATTGTGACAAGAACTCTGGTGGTTACAAAGCTTGTCAGTGGAATATTCTTGAGCTTTGTCACAATTGTTTCATATCTCGCGAGTCGTCCACAAAGCTTTCTGTCACAATATTGTCACAAAAAGCTCATGTGGGCACTCCCGAAAACAGTCTCGACTAGCTTTGTGTCAACTGTGACAATCCGAATGGAGTTCTCACAAACTTTGTAACACTTAACCCTTTGGCTGCCGGAAAATATTGAACACGATCCACCTGCAAGAGACATAGAGCCTCATGAGCCCCCGCAGTTGCGGGGACTCATGAGGGTCTATGACTCTTGCTGACACTATTCTGAGTGCATGTGCGTGGGGCTCTTTGGCGTTGTAATTAACCCTTATCATTCGGAATACACCAGTGTGTGAAATAAGTTTGACTCACATAGTTCAAGGGTAGTTCAAGAATAGCTTGGCGCCTAAAGGCGCCACGCTATTCTAGCACTACCCTTGAACTAAAGCCTTTGGTCTATATAGATATCAGTTCAGTACTATAATGTACAAATTTGACGCTTTTAGCCTCAGTATGATATGGGTTAAGGAAGACCACAGAAACACAGTCCTCGCGCGGATCTTGCAGTGAAGGGGTGAAATGTCTCCGCGCTCGTGGAGCCACCAATTACGAGGTTTGCGACGACAAATAACTTGGCCCAAAAAGCACTAAAGAGTACTGCAGACTCCAAAATGGACTGTGTGAAAATTGTCATTAATGGACATTAAACTTGTAATATAATAATAATAATAATAAGCGCATTAAATATACTCATACAACCACCTAGTTACGCACGCGTCTTGTGAAAGAGCAAATGAACGATATTGTTTTCATCCCTCCGTCACACGACCGGTTACTTTACCGCAAACCGTACCATGTGACCGTGATATAAAAACCCTTGTAGCGACAAATGGCGGACTTCTTGTAGCCCTCTTTGTGACGCATTTTGGATGCGAGTTTTGTTCTATAAAAGATCACCAAAACGTTCTAAAGTAAAAAGTTACTTAGTGTTGTTCGAAACAACAAGCACACTCAGTACTGGAGACGGCAACGTCATGAAATATTATAATTTACTTCAGAAGTCTATATATGTATAAATGTATATTCCTTTGACGTCAGTCATGTCTGGCGTGATCCAGGTCGGAAGGTGTCTTCTTGATTTCTTTTACGAAAAAGTGGAGGAATGAAAACAAATACGTTATTGGTACCAGGGGCTTGCTGCACGGACCCTTGTAGGCCTGAGAGAGGTCTTCGGCCTTCGGGGTACAATGTTTCCTTTGACCTCCCTCAGTCCTACAAGGGTTCGTGTAACAAACCCCTGCGACCAATAACTTATAGTATAGCACAGTAAATACAAATAGTTCCCTATCTAAATACCAAGGAACGAATCGATATTTTATCATTTTATTTTTTTCTTTTTGTCCTTTCCTTTTTTTAATGTACCGGAACACAACGAGCACAACCCAGCTGTAAGATACGCAGATCATCAGGCCTCACCCAGACGCGAAGGAGTTGTAAATATAAATTATTGTAAAATCAGAATCAGGCCCCCGTAGCTGGACTCGCAATCCAGGGGGAAAAGACGGCATATTCCATAGCATGTCCGTTGAAAGGTCCTGGTAAATAAAATTTAGCACAGTTGCATTGCGCCTAAATTGATCAGTGTTTAGGTCGTACTCCATAGGCAATCGCTTTCCCTGTCCCCCATGACCCGCCCGTCAGTGCCGGCCATTTTCACTTCGATGCCGTGGACGTTAAGCCCTAAACTAACCAACCAAACATTGGAATCAAGAAACAAGATGGGATAAGCCATAACCCACAAAGTCCCTTCTATATTAGAGCTGCCTTCGCTGTCAAGGGTCTCTATCTTTTGTCTTTGACTTGATTCTGATGTTGAAATAGCTCCTTTTGAAAAAGCCTCACAAATGTGCCAATGTGTCATAGTGAACTCTTTAAGGGGCGCGCGCAGTGCATAGGCGTCACTGGTTTGTCAAACGTCATTTGTCATGACGTATAATCATGACATGATTTTATATTTAATTTTATATGAGTTTCGCTTTCGCTTCAAGAATTGGTAAAATGGTGACAAAACTAGAATTTCAAGGTACAATTTCAGTCTTGCTATAATTTGTGTGAAATCAGGTTGACTTTACCTAGTTACATGTTGTAATAGTACACCTTCATGCTCTTCTGAAAGCGCGTCCATGTGTGTGTATGGGTGTGCGTGCGTGCATGCGCGCGCTCCAAACATCCTCAAGAGGCATAGATGTTCATGCGCCCTCAGGGCACATGAGGATCTGTGCCTCTTGGAGATGCAGGCATATGTGAGAGAAAGAGAGAGAGAGAGAGAGAGAGAGAGAGAGAATTACGTCATATTTAGAGTATGTCTGCGTGGTTACGGAGTTGCTTCTTTTACGTCACCGCCACTCTGACTTTCTCCATATGTCAAGGTTTTTTTTACTGTTTTAATTTTTTTTATGAAAAGAATTAATTTTTAAGTGAAAAAGTTGAAAGGGTACAAAGCTGGCTAACGAACTCATCCAGTGTCTTTCTCCAAACTAGCTATATCGGGTCACCTGAATGCTCTTCTGAAAGCGCGACGATGAGTGTGTGTGTGTGTGTGTGTGTGTGTGTGTGTGTGTGTGTGTGTGTGTGTGTGTGTGTGTGTGTTCGTGTGCGTGAGTGCGCGCGCGCGTGTTAGTGCGTGCATGCGCGCGCTCTCCAAACATCTCCAAGAGACATAGATCCTCATGCGATGTCCGGACACATGAGGATCTATGCCTCTTGGAGATGCGCGCATGTCTGAGAGAGAGAGAGAGAGAGAGAGAGAGAGAGAGAGAGAGAGAGAGAGAGAGAGAGAGCGGCGCGGCGCGCTAGAGAGAATTACGTCATATTTAGAGTATTATGTCAATGTCTGCGTGGTGGCGGAGTTGCCTCTTTCACGTCACCGTCACTGTCTAGACGTCAAGGTTTTTACTGTTTTAATTCTTTCCTGAAAATAATTAATTTTTTACTAAAATCAAGTTGAAAGGATACAAAGCTGGCTAAAGAACTCATCCAATGTCTTTCTCCAAACTAGCTACAGTTCAAATTTCAAGTAAATATGGCACAAATTACGGACTCTAATCTGGGTCAACCGACTTCCTAGAAACGGTTGTTTATGTCTTAAATGAGACTCAATTAAAATATGCTCGGAGGCTCTCTTAGCCACCCCTTTAAGAAAGTATTTCGTCAAGTTTCAAGCTTGTGTGTACAGAAATATCGGAGATTGTCTTATTTATATACATACGCACAGACACACATACATACATCCATACATACGCACACACGGCGCTTCGCGCCAAATGTACGTTCAGTAGCGAGGTTAGCGTAACTAGACATGACCTAATTTTTATCTTGTTACTTCAGTTGTTAGAGGTTTAGCCTGCCCGCCTTTGACATCATGGAAATGCTATTAAATTCGCCCCACCGCGACCCGTCCAAAAAAGTCTCTTCTATAAATAGAAGTGACTTTAAAAGCTGGTTGCGACCCTTGAAAGTAATACTTATGAATAAGGACATCCATGCATGAATTTAAAAAAAAAAAAAAACTTTTCACTGGATGGAAAATATCACTGCAGAATGCGTCATCACAGTGGTCCTACCGTTAATACATTCAGTACTGACACTCTGCAGCAAGAGATGTATAGACCATACTAGAGAAGTATCGACCATGCTACAGTAAGAGATATACGGACCATGCTAGTTCAAGGGTGGTGCCTGAATAGCCTCTTCAGGCGCCAAGCGATTCTGGCAAAACCCTTGAACTAGCATGGCCTATTGGGAATTTCGGGCCTTAGCGCAGCAGGAATGTGTTAATAACGTACAAGTGCGTCACCTGGCTGTCATTGAGGCAACAACTCCTTGAGAGCAAAACATAATTTCACGAGGGGCTCATGAGAATATACGCCTCTTGCATATGCAGCGGTGCGGATGAATCAACTGAAAGCATGGAGTACGTGCAGTTTTGCTGTTTTTCCTTTAAATGTATAGATAACCTCTATTTTTGAAATTGATTATGACCTTCACGTTTTTCTGCCGGCCTCGTTCGCCTCCTTGATCCTCCAACAAGATAATAACCCTCCGACAAGATGACGAATCTGCGGTCGTAATTTTCCAAGCATGATTTCTAGACACTGTCAGTGAAAGGGTTAACCCTTTTAACCCTGGGACCCTGCAGCAGGAGATGGATTGATCATGATCTTTAGAGGGTAGTGCCAGATGAGCTTGGCGCCTTCAGGCGCCAAGCTCATATGTCACTACCCTTGAATTATCATGATCAATCGATCTCATACAAGTGGTACATAATCGATAGGCAACACCTCCAAACTTTGAGAAATGGGACCTTCGGGCTAAAAGGGTTAAGAGGGGTCGCAAGCCTTGTACATAGCCTATTTCGTTTGCTTCTAAATAACCGTGATATTTATCGGCTTACTCAATGACAAATGGCTTTGGTGGAAGTTGACCTATTTCATATGTCCCCGGAAGTCGATGTGCAGCATTTTGTCTATGAACTTATTTAGACCACAAAGGTGACTGCCAAGCGTGTAAAATGCAGAGAAGAATCCGACGGAGAAGATAACGCGCTTAGAAAAGACAGTTACAACACAATTTATTATTTATAATAAATTTATAATAAATTGCGTTTAACGGTCTTTTCTAAGCGTGTTTCTTCTCCGTTGGGTTCTTCTATGAAGTTATTTATAGTGAACACGTGAAATATAATCACAATAACAATGAGCATATCATATTACAAACTATAGTTTATAAACAGTTTGTAATTAGGTAAACTTTGACCTGATTGACTATTTTTTAGCCGTTCTGCTTTCCCCGCTTAACAGTTGTGAAAAATCGTGTATCACTGTTTATGTCCAACTTTGCCTGTAGGTATTCTTCGTTCTCGCACAACTCTGGGCAAAGTGGAGTATTTGTTTTTTGTTCAAAATAGCGCGGGAAAGCCCCTAGCATTCTGGCCAATCATTGAAGTCACAAAGAATAACCTTTTACAGACCTAGTTAGACAGGTCTGTAGGGAGACTAGCCCTGAACACAGTTACACACGGGGAACAAGAAACTCGAGCATACACTGATTCAAGATTCAAGAATCAAGATATTTATTGTCCCAAAAGGGATATTCTTGTTACATCTCGTAGCTCATGAAAGAAAGAGTACACCAGGAGATGGATCGACCATGATAATTCAAGGGTAGTGCCAGATTAGCTTGGCGCCATCAGGCGCCAAGCTAATCTGGCATTATCCTAGAATTATCATGGTCGATCCATCTCCTGCAACTGGTACACAGTCGTCAGGTGACACCTCCGAAATTTAAGACTTGCGGTCTTAATTGGGATTAAAGGGGATAATTCTGAAAGGTTTAGTAAATTCATGAAATTACTGTTCCATTCGGGGATTACAAAGCTGATCACTTATTCGTCACTCGCTGTGAAGTGTACAGTTATGAGCAAAATAGGTCTCTTGGCAACTCTCAGTACGTTTTATTTATTTTATTGTGAAAGGATGTTTTACACACACTCATGAATTTCCTGGTTTCATAAATTTGCATGAAAATATACACAATTTGTTGTTGTTTTGTTTGTTTGTTTCTTGCTTTCTTTCTTTCTTGCTTTCTTTCTTCTTCTCTGGATGCGTGGGTTTTTTGTGGCGGGGTGTGCCTTTTGTTGTTAATGGTGATTTTTCAGTGTCTTCATTATCAGGCATCAGTACATAACCTTGTAAATAAAATGTGTTTTCATTGTTGTCTCTAGTTGATTAAAGCATCTCTACAGTTCTGTATACTGTTATATGGGGGCCATCTCGACCGGCGTGGTGTGTTGAGTGGGGGTGACTGTCTCCGTCATTCTCTAAGTGGGCCGTATCTACCTGTCCCTTCATATCAGTTGGTTGGTTGATTTTTGTATGTCTGTTTATGTTTCTCTGTTTTTATTGGTTTATTTATTTATTTGTCGTGGGAAGTTTTGTTGCTTTGGTTTTGTTTGCTTTTACATTTGCTTAGTTTGTTTTGTTTTGTTGTTTTGTTTTGTTTTGTTTTTGTTTTTTTGTTTTGTTGTTTTTCTGTTGTTTTTTTTTTTTTTTTGTTCTTGTTTTGTTTAAGTTTTGTGTTGTTTTTGTTATTTGTTTTTTGTTTTTGCTCGCTTGTTGGGGGGTCATGTTATGTTTTGTCACACTGCGTTTGTTTTTATTTTAAATTATGACGGGTATGACGTCTGTGACACAATAATAAGAATTACGACTTCGACGACAGAAAATAAACATTCAACAAAGAAATAGCAAGCTTTAGAAGGAAACATAAAGGCCAAATGTCCTTGTTTTTCTATAGCGTGTTTTGTTCTTTTTCTGGCGACGGTCACATTTCCGATGACCAAAAATATAATAAGATTGCTTTGTGTAGGTGATCAACACGGTGTATGGCTCTATGGTAAAAGGCGTGGGCGCCTCGCAAGCTGTTTTGGAATACCCTGGATGGAATCTGATGGACACACGTGCCAGGCGGCAATTGTATCGCCAAGGAAACATTTCGCGGAGAGATTGAGTTTCGTGACGTCGTGTTTGCTTATCCTTCCCGCCCCCAGCAGATAGTGTTACATGTGAGGGTGTTTGTTGTTTATGATTCAAGGGTAGTGCTATATTAGCTTCGCGCCTAATGGCTTTAAGCTAATCTGGCGCTACACTTGAATTATATCATACGGCGTGCGTTGTTGTTGTTGTTGTTGTTGTTGGGGGGGGGGGGGTGTTGTTGGGGTGGTGTGGTTGTGGCGATTGTTGTGGTTGCGGTTGTTGCTATTGCTGTTGTTGGTGGTGGTGGCGGTGTTGTTGTTGTTGTTGTTGTTGCTAATGGTGTTAATATTCCGAAGATGCGTCATACTAATCGCGCAGTTCTCTTGAAATACGTATATATTTGAGTATCGTTTAGCAGACCTTTCTGAATTATGATATTGTTCAGTCCACGTCTGTGGTCTGAACAGACCTGTCATATGCGGCACACACAAAATACGTGTAAGCACCGATTGGATTTGGGGTCAAAATGTTCTTTCAGCCACGCCATTTTGCATTTTCATCCAGACTTACCCCATTCAGCCCTGACGCACTACAGCAGGAGATGGGTCGACCATGATAATTCAAGGGTAGTGCCAGATTAGCTTGGCGCCTGTCGGCGCCAAGCTAATCTGGCACTGCCCTTGAATTATCATGGTCGATCCATCTCCTGCAACTGTGCATAGTCATTAGATGACGCCTCCCAAATTTTAAAAAATACGGCCGTCGGGCTGAATGGGTTAAAGTAGTCCGGTCCTAAATTCTGTCGATCAGAAAATTTCGTTCCGCGTCGGTGCGGTAGAGGTGGTGGCACTGGCGGGCCAACGCGGTGGGGGTCGCTGCTACAGAACTTCTACAAGCCCATTTCCGGTCACGTGATGATCGACGGATTCCCCGTGCAGCGCTACACACACAAAGACCTCCACTCCAAGGTGAGATGTGAGATTGTCCTTCATTTGATTTGCGCGCGGAATTGTGCTCATTGGGGTGTTCCTTGCTGCGCTTGCAGCTGATTCAGTGAAAATGACTGTTATATGGTGCGCTAAATTATTAACCCATTCAGCCCTGACGCACTACAGCAGGAGATGGGTCGACATGATAATTCAAGGGTAGTGCCAGATTAGCTTGGCGCCTGTCGGCGCCACGCTAATCTGGCACTCCCCTAGCCTTGAATTATCATGGTCGATCCATCTCCTGCAACAGGTGCATAGTCGTTAGATGACGCCTCCAAAATTTGGGAAATACGTGCATCGGGCTGAATGAGTTAATGTATTAGTATCGATACTTTTGACGTCATTGTGTTGCAGAAAACATTGTTGTGTTGTGTCGTGTTGTGTTTTGTTGTGTTGTTGTTGCTTTGTCTTTTTCTATTTTCGTTTTTATCCTTATCATCATCGTCGTCGTTATCATCCTCATCATCATCATCACCTTATCGTCATCATCATCATCATTATGATACTACGCCACAGCTAACCTCACACACGTGCTAATCATATTAGGAAAAGAAACGGACACAATTGTACAAACTATTAGTCCTGCAACTGAACATGTAATGTCTCCAGATGGCGATGGTATCCCAAGAACCGGTTCTCTTTTCCCGGTACATCAGACGCTGACGTCATATCCGCTTCTAACAGGGCCAACGCACACGATATGCGAGATGGGTACGAAGGCTTGCGCCGGGGAAAAGGGCCTGCACTGTCGGGTGGACAGAAACATCGGGTGGCCATCGCCAGAGCCCTGGTCCGTCATCCGGCCATCCTGATTCTGGACGAGGCCACCAGCGCCCTGGACAGCCAGTGTGAGGCTAAGGTCGGGGTTCGGTTGGACTTCCGCAACTCACACACATGCTAATTATGTTAGGAAAAAAACGGACACAATTGTACAAACTATTAGTCCTGCAACTGAACATGTAATGCCTCCAGATGGTGATAGTATCCCAAGAACCGGTTCTCTCCTCCCGGTACATCAGACGCTGACGTCATATCCGCTTCCATCAGGGCCAACGCACACGATCTGCGAGATGGATACGAGGCTTGCGCCGGGGAAAATGGGCCTGCACTGTCGGGTGCACAGAAATATCGGGTGGCCATCGCCAGAGCCCTGGTCCGTCACCCGGCCATCCTGATTCTGGACGAGGCCGCCAGCGCCCTAGACAGCCAGTGAGAGGCTAAGGTCAGGGTTCGGTTGGACTTCCGCAACTCCCATTCCCTTTACTCATACGCAACGTGCTGAGCGCCAGCAACCCTGAAAGCAAAAGCTGGCGGGCCCACTGCGGTCGACGCCGGCCCGATGACCTCTTGCGTACAGGAAATGCGCACGTCTTGATGTTAACCTCTTCTTGTTATTTGGGGTTTAAGCCTAGGACTGTCGGGAGAGCTTATTAAAGCTCCACCAACAGCCTTGGAGTTGAAGTGTACGTGTCTGATATACTTGTATGTTGATTATCCTCCGATGGAAATTTGAATTTTTACTTTGATTTGATCGCTTATGACTTTGTGATAAAAAGACAAATTTCCCTTAGGGACAATACAGTATTATTTGATCTTACCTTCTGGGCAGCAGACGATTGCTTGGTTACACTCACGGCATCAATAGTGTGATTAACTCCCTCGACTGCTGCTGACGAAAGCGTTCAGCGGAAATGACGCGAAGTTATGCGTCTTTTTCGCCGAGTGCTAGTGTCAGTAGCAGTCGATGGTTTCAACAGTGCCGATCCATATAGTAGACGAGGTTGACATTGTTGATTTATACCTCTTACAAATATGAGATGCTGAACGAGAAAAAAATTGAACACCATCCAACTGCAAGAGGTATATATCCTCATGGACCCCCGCAACAGCGGGGGCTCATGAGGATCTATGCCTCTTGCTGCAACCACTTTGTATCCACGTTACTTGGACGGCTGGGGATCTTCAATGTTGCATTGATAATGATTTCCAAAACACAATCTCCGTCCAGTGACAGATGGCAGTGAAGAGCTTAATTGAGGGTTCCTGGATGTCTGATCTTCTTTCCAGGTACACGAGGCACTGTCCAGCAGCTGTCATGGTCGCACGGTGCTGGTGATCGCACACCGACTGAGCACGATGAAAGCGGCGGACCGTGTGGTGGTAGTGGACAGGGGGCGGGTGGTGGAGGAGGGGCCACCAGCTTACCTCCTGTCTCTGGGAGGACTTTATGCCGCGCTCGTCCGTAGGTAAGTGTTGTTAGATGGTGCACATAGTTTATCCCATTCAGCCGCCACGCACTACAATTAGTTTAACCCATTCAGCCCTGACGCACTACAGCAGGAGATGGGTCGACCTTGATAATTCAAGGGTAGTATCAGATTAGCTTGGCGCCTGTCGGCGCCAAACTAATCTGGCACTGCCCATGAATTATCATGGTCGATCCATCTCCTGCAACTGGTGTATAGTCATTAGATGACGCCTCCAAAATTTGGGAAATACGGCCGCCGGGCTGAATGAGTTAACCTCTTCCCTGTCACTGTACGTGCACTTTATAGTCCGTTTGAGCAAAGCTTGACTCGTGTTTTGTTCCAATAAACTGTTGAACAAGACACATTTAAGAAAAACGCTAAGAACAAAAACTGATCGCCAAACTTGCTCCTAATGTATTTTAAAATTATCTGGCTTCGAACCCGCTAAGCCAATACCCTCGGGAGAGCATGGCGATGGCCTATATAACAGTTGAATATATACCCTGTTCAGGCCTCAGTGACCACTTACCTGCATCACTGAAGCTGAAACTGTGACAAGCTATGCACGGATCAGACGTTTTGCAAGACGTAGCTGTCGCAATTTAATACGAGGAGAGTGAAATTTTCTGGAATAAATATGTGTCAGCGTTGCTGACAGGGGCTCGATCAAGGTATATTTTAGCAGGTTTAAATCGGTCATGTTCAAAATTTTTCGGGGGTATCGCTTCAACAACTGCCGTCAAGACTAAATGAAAATTAAAATAAGTTAGGACCAAAGTTAGTATCATCTTCTCCTCTTAGAGTTGTCTTTAACTCATTCAACCCCACGCACGTATTTCCCAAATTTTGGGGACGTCATCTAACGACCATGAACCTGTTGCAGGAGATGGATCGACCATGATAATTCAAGGGTAGTGCCAAATTAGCTTGATATATATATATATATATATACACACGGCAACGTCATAACATTTTAAATTACGTCATACGTCTATTATGTATAAATGTATATTCCTTTGACGTCAGGCATGTCTGGCTGATCCAGGTGGCAAGATGTCTTCTTGATTTCTTTTACGAAAATAGTGTAGGAATGAAAACAAATACGTTTCTGGTCGGAGGTGTTCGCTATACGGATCTATGTAGGCCTGAGGGAGGTCAAAGGAATAATTGTACCCCGAAGGCCGAAGGCTTGAGTGGTACAATGATTCCTTTTACCTACCGAAGGCCTACACGGGTCCGTGCAGCGAACCCCTCCGACCAATAACGTATTTGTTTTCATTCCTCCACTATTTTCGTAAAAGAAATCAAGAAGACATCTTGCGACCTGGATCACTCCAGACATGACTGACTTCAAAGGAATATACATTTATACATATAAACTTATGACGTAATTGAAAATATGTCATGACGTTGCCGTCTTCAGTACTGAGTGTGCTTGTTGTTTCGAACAACACTAAGTAACGTTGTACTTTAGAACGTTTGGCGATCTTTTATAGAACAAAACTGGCATACAAGATGCGTCATCGAGAGAGCTAATAATAATAATAAATAATAATAATTACGGTATTTATAATGCGCTTATCTTATAATAATTATAACTCTAAGCGCGCACTCACAACTCGCACACGCATGCGCACGCTTTAGACAATGACTCACGTACCACAAATAGTGAAAATACATTACGACGGTCAGCTTGGGGTGGGGAGTGTGGTGATATAGTGCTAGAACTGTTGAAAGAGGTGAGTTTTGAGGGCGGACTGGAAGGAGGAGAGAGAGTGTTTCTGACGGAGAGAGAGTGGGAGAGTGTTCTAGGTGGATGGACCATATACTGAGAAGGAGCGGGGGCCGAAAGTGCTGAGTCGGTGCGGGGGATGAGGAGGCGGAGAGGGTCGGAGGCGGAGCGGAAGGAGCGGGAAGGAGTGTAGGGGTGAAGTAAGTTGGAGGGATAGGTAGGAGCGTAGTTGTTCAGGGATTTGTAGCAGAGAGACATAATCTTGTATTGGATGCGTTGTGGGATGGTGAGCCAGTGAAGGAGCTACAAAACGTCCGCCATTTTTCCAGGGCTTTTTATATCACGGTCACATGGTACGGTTTGCGCTAAAGTGACTAAAGTAATCAGGTGTGTGTGTGTGTGTGTGTGTGTGTGTGTGTGTGTGTGTGTGTGTGTGTGTGTGTGTGTGTGTGTGTGTGTGTGTGTGTGTGTGTGTGTGCGCGCGCGCGCGCGTGGTTGCGTGCGTGCGTGCGTGCATGCGCGCGAGCATGCATGCATGTGTGTGTGTGTAACAGATAGAAAATGAGAGTACTGCATCATGTTGGGTACATCAGAGAAATGAACCCTGCGATTAGCGATACTGACTAAAGCTAAACAACCAGGTTTCAGTAAGCGGGGAGAAAAGAAAAAGAAAAAAAAAAACAGCAACAAAAACATAGAAGACGAACCATCCTCCCCCCCCCCCCAACCTCCACCCCCAATCTTTCTATTGATGATGATGATGATGATGATGATGATGATGATGATGATGATGATGATGATGATGATGATGATGATGATGATCGTTTTCAAAACAACAGAGATATAGCCAAGAGGGTAACAAACGCTACGGAAGAAATGTTTGATTGCTGCAAGTTTACATTCAATAAATGTGAGCTGG
Source organism: Semisulcospira habei (assembly GCA_036245525.1). NCBI lineage: Eukaryota > Metazoa > Mollusca > Gastropoda > Semisulcospiridae > Semisulcospira > Semisulcospira habei. Next base: position 288,350,284 of record BTPG01000002.1, on the reverse strand, counting down.
CCTGTAGTTTTTTATTTACGGCGTAGAGCTTAAACCCCTCACTGCCAAGGGAAACTGAGTACAATCCAAATGCAAGAGGCATAGATCCGCATGAGCTCCCGCTGTCGCGGGAGCTCATGAGGATCTGTGCCTCTTGCTGACACGACTTTGTCTCCACGTTTCTTGGACAGCTGCGGTTCTTAGGCGTTAACACTTTCGAGACGTGTCGCATCCGAATTCGCGGCTTCAGGTCGCGAATCCGTTAGTTAGTTATTTAGTTATTGGGGTTTAACGCCGAGCAGGCGACTAAGGCCATCTCACGGCGGCCGCGAATCCGGTTGCTGAAGTCTCTAAAGAGTTAAATTAGTACAGATTTCATAATGTGCCACCAATGGCAGTAAAGGGGTCCATTTAGGACATGCACCCACAGATCGCAGTTGAAGGTTGGCTCAGCCATCTCCAAAGTCAATACACTACCCCGCACCCCGGCACGTTTTCGTTTAGCATTTTCCCTCTCTCTGGCGGGATATAACAAAAATTCGCCATAGTCGCAAATTCTTCCTTTTTTTTCAATTTTTGGGGACATTTACTGCGCATATTTAGTTTTTACACACCCGCCATCATTCTTTGTACCCTTTATTTTTGTAATAATTTTTTTTTAATATAAAAGCTGCTGATGTGCTTTTAATACATTGTGAAACGTCTGTCATTCGCAGAACCAAAAAAAAATAGTGTGTATCGATAGTCTGCGTCACACTAGAGTATTATTGAATAAATCCAAAAGTTCAAAATTTAAATGAAGAAAGACCGCAAAATCCGAAATAATTCCAGAACTTTGATATTTTTGTTTCTTATATCCGAGTTATTTCTTTTTTTCTTTTTACTTTTTTTCCGCCCTTTTCTCGTCGTTTTCTTCTTGCCTTCCTGTTTTTCATGTTGCATGCAATCAGGACAACCAAACATTTCCCCGGACAGCTAGCTAGTCTCATTGTTATGCCTGTAGTGTCGGGCAGTTGGCGAGATCCGGAGGGCAGAAAATAGAAGTTGTCACCAGGCCGCGCGTCGTCCGCAGGTGGGCCCGACGACGCAGTGTTTACATGGTAGCGTGTGTTTTTGGCAGGGAATAAAACACACGTATTTTAATCCTTTCAGTGGCAGCGGACGCGAAATGCGGTCTCACTGACCTACATTCGCGTGAAGAACATAATATCGGGGATCAAAAGTAGGCACAAAGAACACAGGACTAACAAGAGGCATAAATCCTCAAGAACAAGAACAAGAACAACGTTTATTGTCGAGGGGCCCATTGGGGCCAAAGGACACAGATGGATCGGACTTAACTATCATGTACATTACTTTATATCATTCTTTAAGCTCTTTCAGTCCACGCGGAATTTTGCACTTTTCTGTCGGCAGTAAGTCAGTTCATTGGTGTTCATCGCGCGGCGTCTATGTTCGTGGAGTCCCGTCTGTATTATTCCTGTGACCGCCGGTGATTGTCGCGTGGTCCGTGGTTCCGTCCGGTCTTCAGGTAGCGTCTCCAACGGTCCGGGGCGTGAAAAAGAAGAGAGACTAGGATACGCAGTATCAATGCTGTATGGTCGTTACGTTTCTCTCCTTTATGGAGAAGCAGTCTAAAACAAACTTTGCTAGATTGCATTGTGCATCCTCCCTGACTAGTAGTTGGCTTGGCTTATGGCAGTCTGTACTTGAAGCTAGCTGAGTTCTGAGCTGATTATAATAAGCTACAATCGTCTAGCATGTGAATTTCGTCCTCTACTATTCCACATTCGCGACATAGTCTATGTTCCCGGGGTGTGTTTGTATACCTGCCTCTTTCTACTTCTAGCATGTGGGCATTTACTCGCAACTTCGTGAGGGCTTGTTTGTGTTCTCGTATTTTTGTATGCATAAGATAGCTTTGTATTTCGTATTTATCGGCTGCTTTGTTATAGAATGTCAGTCTAGATGTTTTGCTCCGCTTAATTCTGTTCCAGTATCTAGTGTACTGCTCTTCTAGTTTTCTATGGAGGGCTGTTTTAAGTGAGGTTCCCCTGAATGTACACTGGTTATCCCACACGTGGCGAAAGCCCAGTGAGCAGAGAATTTGTCTTGTAAAAGCGACCCACGGGGCGGTGGTCTCGAGATGTTTGTGATACGCCTGTTTGAGGTAGGAGGTGCTATCAGAGTTTAGCATGTGAAGCCAAAAACCTATCGCTTGGACCGAACGCGGGGGCTCATGAGGATTTAGTCTCTTGCACGTGGGTGCCTTCAACTTTCCCCGGTAGTTAAGAGAAGAAATCGGGAAAACACTGCAGTTCAACAGCGTTGTAAAAATGGTGCTCACCTCTGTCGATGGTGGCCTTGTCAGTCACGACTGAGTTTCAAAAATGTCTGCCCTGAACATGCAAAATACAGCAAGTCCATTTTTTTGTCTACCATACTGACAATACGGTAGACTTTGAAATGGGACTGGTCGGAGCGCATTCCGGAGCATGCACATGACGGTTTTGGTGTGCGGGGCAGAAATTCTGGCAAAGAAGTAACAAGATAAAAATGACGTCACTTCTAGCTACGCAAACCTTGCTAGAGAACTTTCTTTTTGGCGCCAATGCGCCGTGTGTGTGTGTGTGTGTGTGTGTGTGTGTGTGTGTGTGGTGTGTGTGTGTGTGTGTGTGTGTGTGTGTGTGTGTGTGTGTGTGTGTGTGTGATGGTGTGTAATGGTGTGTGTGTGTGTGTGTGTGTGTGTGTGTGTGTGTGTGTGTGTGTGTGTGTGTGTGTGTGTGTGAGAGTGAGAGAGAGAGAGAGAGAGAGAGCGACTAGAGTCCGCGTTTGAGGGCGGACACGCTTGAAATTGTATTATATTGTCCCTAAAAGAGTAATCTCGATACTTTCTTGTTTTTTGTTTTTTTTTGTTTTTGTTTTTTTTTTGGGGGGAATGGGGGGGGGTGGACTAAGATGATCATTGGCAAGAAACTGGCCGTTTCACAAAAACCGGTTGATTCACACTGGAGTCCGTAATTTTTCTTATTTTTACTAGATATTTTGCATATAGCTAGATTAATGTGAGATATTAAATGAGTTTGTTGACCAGCATTGTACCTCTAGAACATTTTGAGTGATAATTAAATATGTATTGAAAAAAAATTAACGTTTTTGGGATTAATTTCACGAATTATTTCGGATTAATCTTAAAACAATTTACTCTTTTCTACGAAAAAAAACGATCTTCTCATTAATAATCGCATGATTTTTCAAATGCGGTATTTACATAAGCCTACAGTTTCTCTCGGCTGTCAGGTGCGATTAGGTCATGCCATGGGCGTGAAAATCAATTTTCTGCAGCATTTTTTCGGAGTCATTTGTAAAACAGCTAACATAACTTTAATTTTTATTTTACGAAAACAAAAAAGCTATCTACTCATTTCATTAAACGGTGTTTGCATACGCCTGCTGTTTGTCCCGGCTCTGGGGTAGGATTAGGTCTAATTGTGACCTGTAGGACCTAGGTGTGAAAATCAGCAAGAAAGTTGCCAAGCTTGATCCTCTAATAGGTCAAATGTTAGTTCTACAATGAGTGACGTATAACATCGAGTCATCACAATGAACACTGCGTCATGGGACTAATGATACCATGACGTGAAGCTTAAAGCGACGTCTTTTCGCTGATCGTGCTACGCCAGACCACAAAGCTTACGAATGGCGGGAATCGCCGTGTGTCCGTCTTTATTTCTGTGTGCCAGTGTGTGTGGATCAGAGGATGGGTTTGAGTAGCCTGAAGGAGATGTATTCCTGACGCTACACGAGCCCACAGAGCGTACCAATGGCGGGAAGAGCCGTGTGTCCGTCTTTATTTGTGTGCGCCGACGTGTGTGTTGATCGGCAGAGGTTGGCTTAGAGAGGACGGAAATGGATCAGTCGGCCTATAATATGCCTAAAAATATGAGTAACTCTGAATGTCCCCAAAAGATAAACGCATGTGAGCTCCAAAGAATACGGTAGACTTCGGATGAAATCTTCATCTTGTTTGTGAAAAGGAAGATTTTCGTTGTAATAAATGAACGTGTTGATTGTCACTAAACATATACGGAATGTTTTGCATTCTGTGGACAGCTGTCTTTTTCTGGCGACGGTTACATTTCCGAAGACCAGGAATGCCCACAGCGTCCATGCATGACCTTACAACAGAGGTCCTTATAGGGACACACCCGATTTTTTTTTAAGGCTTCAGTTCGAAAAAAGCTTTTACTGGGATTCAGTATACATACCCACTTAGACATTTACCACCCTATTGTCCCACCAAATGCTTTCTTTCGTCCGTTCAAAGTGAAAAAGACCTACCGGAATCTTTTGTGGGATCCCAGAAAAAGACTGTTTCTGATAGCCAATGGTAGCTGACGTCATAACTATTGTATACGACCTTAGGTCATCTGCATAATTATAACCAATCAGAGACAAGATGGCGGATGAACCAGCGAAGAAAACTTTTTTTTTAAGTATCATCGACTCGCGCCGACATTGACAGAATAGGAAATGCGGAAGATAAGAAAGAAGAAGAGACACAAGGTACCCTTAAGTAAAACTGACATCGGATAAGGGAATATGGACATGTGGCAACGCGTAAAGCAAGAGCTTGGCTTGACCTTGGCTTCACCACCCACCCGGAATTTGTCACTTTACTGATGAGTTAGTAAGCAATATACGGTCGTTGTCGATCTTTCTATAGTTCCGCGAGCGCTAGTGATTTTCAGATTTCATGATCTTCAGCAGAATTTATCTCTTACTGATTACGCAAGATTTTAAAACCTGTTTTATCATATAGTTACGAGCCAGTTATGACGTTTTATGCTGCAGAGATCTGATAACTACGGTGTGTGTCAAAGTTGCATATCGCTGGTCGTTACATGTACCGGCTCTTATTCACTCGATTCAAAGAGGTAGCGTTTCTGCTGCGAGGGTGCTTTTGTCGTTTCCAATGATGCTTTACGTAGACCTCGATGTGTGAGATGTTTAATTGACCTCTGTGTAGAAAGTGGGTTAAATACCAATGTTCTGTTTCAATAATGGAAGACGGTGCGCGTTTCCGAGGGGTAAAGGATCAAAGGTCAAACTAGGCACCATGGACTCGCTTTGCGAGCGCCAAAAACGCACGCCCTTGGTGCACTACGCACGATCGTTACTAGTAAAAACTAGCAGGTCCATCGGAACTCGCATTGTGGTTTTGACAGCATATCGAATACGGAAGGTTTATTCTACTTTCTCGTGAAAAATTACGTCAAAAGGATGCCGGAGAACATCAGTACACGTGTACACGGCCGACACGTGTGTACATCACACCGATGACCTCGTGACCTGCAGTATGGTACTATACTGATTGTCGGTTCTGCCTTGTGATATAGGCTCATAAATATGCATATTAATTCAAAACGAGGCCGTTGCAGGCGATAAATGCTCGACTCGGGTACAAAAACAAAACAGTCTACAAATTTACATCATAAAGCTCTAAGATAGTACACACAGGACCCATACACATACTGTCAGCAGTATCAGTTGCAGACGGTATTCTGACTGTGTTGATGTGCTTGATCCTGGGGAAATAACTTTAAAGGTCAATAATCAAGAATAATACACACACATTGAAGTATCTAAAGACAGCTAGTAAAGCCGACGCACGGTGTTGTTGACTGCAGTGTTGGATGTTTGGTGCTGGATGGTGGTTTTTTGGTGTGTTTTTTTTTTTTTTTTTTTTTTTTTTTTTTTGGGGGGGGGGGGGTGGGGGGTGTGGGGGGGAGGGGATTTCATCATACATTTTGACAGCGTTTGTGTTGACGAGTATACACCAGCATAGGCAGATGGCTCACCGTCATTAATCCCCCACCCCCCACCCCACCCAACCCCTCACCCCCACCCCCAAACCCTGCCACTGGACGCGTATTTTGTTTCTGAAATCTGTGTTCATTCCACGACCAAATGTCACAACAGTTTCGTGCATATGAGTTGGACTCAGCAAGAGGCATAGATCCTCATGAGCCCCGCAAATGCGGGGGCTCATGACGATCTATACCTCTTGCAATTGGGTGGTGTTCAGTTTTTCTCGGCAGGGAAAGGGTTGAGAGTTCCGAACCTGGGAAGGAGCCAAACTATTCCCCATGGGTTCAACTAGATGCAGACGCTTGATGAGAGAACAATGAATAACGTACATGTACTTTCACTCAACTCAATGTTTGGCTCACATGGCTCATGGCTCTGTGCGTCTATGGCGCAGTAAAATTCAAACTAGCGTACTGAAAATGTGAAGAAGGAGTAAACAGACTAATATTCAGCGAGTCTGCTTCCGAGAGGCACTATTTTTCATTCATTTAAAGAACATTGTTAATGGTTCAGCATCAACGGTCCAATTTATTTTTTACCTGTTAAAATGTTAAGATGGGGGCTTTGCACCCATTCAAAATTTCAGTCCACCTGATATTCAGACCATTTAGCTGTGGTGAAAAGGGGAGCCCTGGTTTTCTCACATTTATTTTGATAAACACTCATTGGCCATACAACATTCAAAGATAAAATAATGCTGTCAAAAGCAAAGTATTTGTGTACGTAACTAGACAGAGACAGACATCACGATTTCAAGACAGACAGATAGATAGATAGATAGATAGATAGATAGATAGATAGATAGATAGATAGATAGATAGATAGATAGACAGACAGACATACAGACAGACAGACAGACAGACAGACAGACAGACAGATAGATAGATAGATAGATAGATAGATAGATAGATAGATAGATAGATAGATAGATAGATAGATAGATAGATAGATAGATAGATAGATAGATAGATAGATAGATAGATAGATAGATAGATAGATAGATAGATAGATAGATAGATAGATAGATAGATAGATAGACAGACGGACATACATAATGAACAATGAACAATGAACAATGAACAATGAACCTTTATTTTCCAACGGTAGAAGTTATTGGTAACAGGACCAGTTTTCAAACTTGCCGTTGCTACATCTACTACATAAGTGACATAGACATGTAAACATACACATACCACACACTGCTGCATGCACTGCTACATTCGCTCACGCACGCACGCACCACGCACATACACACACACATACCCACACACGCACTCAGGTACGCACGCATGCACATCGCAACCCGCGCATGCACGCACGCACACACACACACACACACACACACACACACACACATGTACACCGCAATTCAGTACGCATGCACACACGCACGAACACTCACACACACACACACACACACACACACACACACACTTACACACGCACGCACTCAGGCACATACGCACAAAAACAAACACACGCTCTCGGACACGCACTCCAGACATACCTACCCGCATACGCGTACGCACAAAAGTATAAAATGAATAAAAATACAAAGTAAAGCAATAAACAAAGAATCATTAAGTACATTAAAGTTCATACAGCAAGGGCAAATATGAATGCAGGTGCTATCTCTCCCCCCCCCCCCCTCTCTCTCTCTCTCTCTCTCACGCCGACACACACACACACACATACACACACACACAGCATGCACGCACGCGCACACACACACACAGAGTCACACATACAGTACACACACACACACACACACACACACACATACGCGAGCGCGCGCCCAACATATCGAGCACACATATATGAAGGCAAAAACATTATACACAGTACATGCAGTATTCAAAGGTACTCTTTGGCATTCAAATATTATGGTACGGCTATGGGAAAAAGGGACTCTCTCTCTCTCTCTCTCTCTCTCTCTCTCTCTCTCTCTCTCTCTCTCTCTCTCTCTCTCTCTCTCTCTCTCTCTCTCTCTCTCTCTCTCTCTCTCTCTCTCTCTCTCTCTCTCGCACACATACACACACATACACACACACATACATACACACACACACACACAAGCACGCACATGTACACATCTGAACACACGTGTAAGTTATCCCAATACTGTAATGATTTGATTACGTCAGAGATTCTAGGTGTTTGAAGAGGCTGTCCCTATATGAGGTGAGCGTCTTTGCGTTTCTAATTTCTGCAGGAATAGAATTCCAGAATGAACTTCCCGAGAATGACAAGCTGGTTTTGAATAAATCAATACGCGGCAGGGGTACTTTGAATTGTTGTCCATGTCTAGAAGCTACAGATGTCCGTTCTGAGAAAAAAGAACTCAAGTACAGTGGACATGATTGCTTGTACAGCTTGTACATCAATACACCTTTATTGAACTGAAAGTGCTGGGATAGAGGGAGAATTTTTAAAGTTTTAAGCTTTTCGTCAGTTGAGAGTTCGGGATCGGGAAATATAAGCTTAGCAGCTCTCCTATGTAGGGAGTTCAGCCTCTTCAAATGTACATCACTAGAACCATCCCACACTGTTGATGCATAGTCTATGTGCGACTTGACATGAGCATTGTAGAAAAGAAGACGCGTATCTGTGTCAGTAATTGTTTTCAATTTTGACAACATATACAGGCTTCTGGAAACTCTTTTGCACACATTATTAATATGCAGTTGCCATTTAAGCTGATCATCTATAGTGACCCCCAAGAGGCGGTGGTGTGATACTTGCTCAATTGGGCTGCCGTTTATAGACAGACTAAGAGAGAGCGGGCATAGCTGGTGCTTTTGACGTGTGGTACACTATTAATCAAAAGCGATCTTCATTTGATAACGCTGTGTTGGACACCATTTGTGACGTTTTGATACGAGGTGCTATAACTTCAGCCGCGCTTTACTGCATTGAAACTTTATTCCCTATTCCCTCTGTTTATATATTTTTTGTATTGTGTTGCACTTCATTTGAGAAAGTTAAAATTCAACATGACCCATAATGCTCAGACACACGGAAGCCTTCAAACTGGTCACTTGAACATCTACCATCTTTTTAACAAGGTGGCCGATTTGAATGTTTTTCTAAACTCGTCTCTATATTTTTCGTTCAATTATATATTTCATCCCTTGCACTGTCAGTAACTGTGAGGAGTTAGGCTGTGACTAGAGCAGTCTATTGCTGAACTTCAGATCTAAGCAGCCAATGTTTGCTTTTCGGCTTACTGACTCTGTTACTGACAGTGCAAGGGATGAAATATATAATTGAACGAAAAATATAGACAATGGCAGGCGTAAGTTCTACTATATTCAATGAGTTCCAGAAAACAAAGTGGATGACGATGCGTTCAAAATTACGAGAAGAATATCGTAAAGTGATAGTTCGTATGATCGGATTTACCTTGCACGACGGACAAAGACTGGCTTCAGTCTGGGCACAACTCGCATCACACGTACACAATATGATATCATCCGGGGAAAATAGTGTGCTTTGTCCTGCACACTTCTCACACTCACAACACAAGCATTAGGATATCCGTGTGATGATAGTTAGTATGCACGTCCACTGGAATAATGTTTAAAAAGTATAAGAAAGTCCACAGCTTACATAGAAAAACACATAGTACACAGTATATCAAGCAATCCAAAGCGTCACGGTTGGCTGCACGACGGAGCTAAGACTTACACATTTTTTCGAATGGGTTGGTCTCAGCGCAAAGACTTCATACAGCCGTAAGGCCCACAACCGCAGACATCACACAAAATTAACTTATTCAAGGCGCGTTGCGTGAATAGCTGCGGAAGTGTCGTATAGCGTTGCCTCCGGCAACGCTATACGACACTTCCGCAGCTATTCACGCAAGGCACTTGAATGAGTTAATAATTTCTTTACAGAAAGTCCTGCCTGGCCAGACTAAAAAAAATAAAATAAAAATAATAAAAACTAATTCTGTTGCAACAGTTAAGGAAAATCTAAACCCATAAATATAGCAATATTTGGCTAAAGAGGGCTAGTAAAGCTGAAGTACTCCGAAATATGTGTTGGGTAGGTTTTTTTCCCCCCATCATATTAATACTGTCAACCTTCTCAATCTAAAGGATACCACAGACTTTGCAGCCAATACGTCACATGACCCTGACGCAAGTTCTGGCCGATGGATATTCAGAACCAGAGAACACACACTAGTTCGGAGCCCTGACAGCGGGTATTATTGAGTTATGTCCCCAGACAAGCCACTAAAAGCCGCTGTCAGTGTCCCTAGCTCATAACGTGTCACTGTTCATGGGATTCCAAATTGAAGTTTATGGACAATGACTTGCGTCAGTAGCACGGACACTCGTGTCGGCATGCCAAAGTCTGTGGTAACTTTTAGCGATTGAAAAGGTTGACGGTGCTTATGGCTTATTCAGTTTTTCTTCAACTGTCGCAACAAGATTAGGTTTTGTTTTGTTTTTTGTTTTTTTGGTTTTTTTTTTGTTTGTTTGTTTTTTAGTCTGACCAGCTAGGAATATCTTCAGAGAAGGATGTATTAAGGTGCCCCCCCCCCCCCCCCCATCAATAGCTGCGGAAGTGTATAGCGTTGCCTCCGGCAACACTGTACGACAATTCCGCAGCTATTGATCAAGGGACGTCTTGAATGAGTTAATCTTGACTGGCCAGAACACCAGGAGCGATATTTGCGAGATTGGAAAAAGGACAGGATCATTGTTTTTACACACGATTTTGACTCATTCGGTTCTGAAAGTGATATCTCCTAGCGTTCATTTGAAGAACATAATTATGACGCGGACTAATCCATAAGTCACGCTCTGATTAAATTCTAGCAGATCTGAATGATGGGCATAATTCGGATCTACATGTAATGAATGAGACTATATATATATATATATATATATATACTATATATATATATATATATATATATATATATATATATCTATATATATATATATATATTTTTTTTTTTTTACTTTATTCCTTCTTTCTTCTTCCTCATAAAACTTTAGGGATGCAATCCGCGCTGTACTAGTGGTGCTACCAGTAAATTCTGGAGGCGGCTTCTAGTACATGCGTTGTGTTTGCAATTTCAGGTTACGCCGTATGCCTACCTGAAGAGCCCCCCTTGGGGTGAAAACGGTCGTAGGCGGCAAAAACTTAAATCTACTCAGTAGGTCCAATATCTGTTTGGGAATATTTTCTAGCATCCACCCTTCGGGGGAGGTCTGGATATTCTCCAGCGGATGGCGGGGCGCCTGCGGGTAGTCCCTAATGCTTTATGTAGTAGGTGTTCAGTGGAAGGCTCAAAATGATAGGTCTGTCATTCCTTCTGTTATATATATATATGTTCAGTAAAAAAAATCTCCGTTTGTCGCCTTGGATCGAGTGGATTACTACGGTAAGAAATTAATTGCAATATTTTACTCACTGTGAAGCGGAAATGACACGGAAATAATTTATTGATATTTCCGTGCCATGGCGGCACCATTCGTGTTGTGTTCATTTTACCCTTTCACTGCCGAAGCCCTGCGAACAGCATCCAGATAAAAGAGGCATAGATCTCCATGAGCCCCCGCTTATGCCTCTTCCTAGCCAGGTTCACAGCAATTAGTGAGGTTTCGTTGGCCGCGAACGTTTCACAACAACGAACGACAGACACAGCGGACAGACAACACTCCAAACATCTGCAAGAGGCATCTATCGTCATGAGCCCTCCCGGCTCATTAGGGCCTATGCCTCTTCGAGATGTTAGGAGTGGTGTCTGGGCTTATGCAACAAACCTGTTATCCGCCGTGATTTCCCTCTCTATCGTTGTTGGTGGTCGTTCGTCGCAATCGAAAACATCACCATTGTGTCTCAATTCTCATGCCGTGAATCATTTATTTAACCCATATCATACTGAGGCTAAAATCTTCAAATCTGTACACTGCCATTTGCAATCTACATTATAGTACTTACAGATAAGGATATAGACCAATGTCTTTAGTTCAAGTGCGGTGCCAGAATAGCTTGGCGCCTACAGGCGCCAAGCTATTCTGACACTACCCTTGAACTATTTTAGTAAAACTTATTTCACCCACTGGTGTATTCCAAATGATAAGGGTTAAAGGATGACAACGCTAACTTGTCACTGCGACAGGTGATATTGGTCCTAATGCAACAGACTTCGTGGATATGACTGCTACTGATTAGAATAGAGCCAAATGTTCCAAATGTATCTATGGCTTAGTAGGATTTTCATACAACCGAATAAAATCAGTAGGATGCAGTTAATAGAAAATGGAGAAAACGAGAATGAAAATACGATGACAGATTGCTTCAGTCCTCCAAAACTCTTACTCCATAAGCCAGTACTGGATACCGTGCTCCCCCCCCCCCCACCCCACCCCCCCCCCACCCCCTCCAATACTCAATAAGATGGGTTTCAAAGTGTACCTTAGTATGTCCTGAGATGTGTAAGCCATGTTCTCTTACAATCCTTAGGAACACACCAGAGATATAGCCGATGGCGCACGGGTACCCCCATTCACTCATTCGCGGATGCTAAAATGAGGTTGAGAAACATTTTCCTCAACATAAATCATAATTCATTTCAGAAGCCCAAATCCGGCAATATTATATTAAGGCACACCTTCTGCGTCCTCTGCACACAAAAAAACACAATGAAACAATACTGAATCTCTGGCTCACAGTGAAGGTATTTGAGCACCCAGTAAACGGCCATTTCTGCGAAATCGCAACAAAAGACAAAAATAATGTGTCAGATGCTTTCAGACATTTTATATAGCACTGGCAGTCCATATTCAGGCTTACATCATTAAAACAGGATGTCACAATTATTATAAACTTAACTAGGTGATGCTGTAATTGCTGTGAGTGCCACAGTGGTTGATTTTGTATCCCTACCACCAAGTTGTGAAAATACACAAAATTAATTAGAAACAAATTACTAAAGTTATTCCATTTCATTTTGACCTCTCTTTACCTATTACGTTTCAATAATGTGACCAGAAAGTGCAAGAAAATAAGAACAGTCATCATCCTTTACGGTACGTTCTTGGTGAATGATAGCTTTTTCCCATTTAAAATTGCCAAATTGGGAAACGTACGTTGTTTCCGATGCCCTCAGAAATTTTGTATACAACTGATAGGGTTTTTTTAGGTTTAATTGGTTAGGATAGAGCACCACAGTTACTCCCAACCTATTTCATGATGTTGTGATTCATTTAGGGCCCATAGTGGCTGAATCTGCTGCCCTACCCCCATTTTACCAGTACGCAAAGGAACGCAAAATGATCATAATAATTGCTTAAGTCATACTCCTCTGTTTAAATATTTTTGTTGCCAGTTTTCTTCACAAAGTATGCATATTATCTAGCATAAGAATGTGTGATCATTTCATTAATTTCAACGTGATCCATCAATTTAATTGTAATTCTTTTTAGTTAAGGCTGAAGCTTCTACCGCCTGCACATTCAGCAGTCTTGTCAAACTCGGGGAAGATGTACCTCAGGGAGATGTTGTGTCTGATGCTGTTCTTGGTCTACATTAATGACATCAGTACAGCATTACCAAGGTTCGTCTCGAACATCCGCCATGCGGTTGACTTTGCAGTTTGGAGCGCAGCAGAACATAAAGAAACAGCATCCTGCAGCATCCAGGATGCTGTCAATAGATTCATCAGCTGGACTGAAAGATGGCCACTCAAACTGAGCTAGACCATCTCTTTTAATCAGATGGAAGAGGTCACCTTGAAACGGGAGACCTTCCAGTAACAAAGACAGACAGGCCAACTTTACTGGCAACAAATAAATTACGGGATTCATGTGGAGGCCTCGCGTCGAAGCCATGGAAGCTACAGCTGCGAAAAAACGTCTCTGATGAAGAAACTGATGGGAACCACATTGGCGCAAATTACAGCATCCTGGCGCATGCAAACACCAGCTCGGTCAGACCAGTAGTGCGGTACCAAGATACATCGACAACGTGAAACACTGCCTGCAAAACCAAAAAAGCCAGACTTGACAAGATGCAGAACATGGGTCATTCTCATGATGCAGTGACATTCTTAGAGCCATCTGAAGCACCCCAATTTAGGAAATAGAGGACATTGGAGCCACTGGAACGCAGAACAGCACACACGATGAAGAAACTTACTAAACACCGACAGCACTGGAGACTACAGGAGCAACCAAGAACCGTCAGAAACGCCCAAGTCTGAACCGCCAAGGTCCTGCAAAGGGCTAACGCTGACGTACTGGAACCAAGCCCAAAGATGTGTGAAGAGCTCCCTCTAGATACCTGGACATCTCGAAAGAGCCTTCTAGACAACATAAAGGATGTTCCAGAACTCTTTGCCAAAGGTCGCGGCACTGCACAAAGCCATCTCGCTAGAGATTATGCACAAGCGCTACCCTCACAGCAGCGTGTGCTCACATCTACACAGGCGGGTCCGCACAAATAATAATAATAATAATACATAGTTCTTGTATAGCGCTGTTCTCCAGGAAAATACTGGACTCACTGCGCATGCACAACAGCACACCCTCCCTCTCAGACACACGCACGATTATACACTACTTTAAACCACCCCATCTCTTCTCAACACTGTACGTTCACTTCCTCTAGGATCAGAATAAAAGGCAGTCAGCAGTTAGCTAAAGATGAGCTAAGTGTTAAATGCCCGACAGAAAAGAAAAGTCTTTAAGTGAGCTTTGAACTGTGACAATGTGGGCAGATTCCGCATTTCAGTTGGCAGCGAGTTCCACACACTTGGGGCTAAAAAGGTGAAAGAACGCTCCCCGACAGTTTTCATGTTAAGCTTTGGGATTTTTAAAAGTTTTACACTAGAGGAACGGAGGGTGCATGATGGCTGATAAACAGACAGCTTGGCAGAAAGGTACGGCGGGAGAGATCCGTCAAAATGCCCATAGGCGAAAATTGCGATTTTGTACTGGCAGCGGAATTTTACGGGCAACCAGTGCAGCTGCTTCAGTAGAGGCGTAACGTGGTCTCTCTTTCGTTTCTTCAAGATGAGAAGTGCCGCATTGTTTTGAATCATCTACAAGCGTGAAATCTGATCTGCCGGTAAACCTGCCAGTACAGAATTGCAACAATCGAGCCTGGACGTAATGAATGCATTTACAAGTCTTGACGCCGCACTTTCTGTGAGATACGGTCTGAGGGAAGAAATTCTGCGCAGCTCAAGGAAACCAGCTCGGCAGACGCTACTGATATGATCATGCATGGAGAGCGTCGAATCAATCTTCACACCCAGATATTTGACACAGTTCTGGAAGGGAACGCTGTAGCCACCAATGTTTGCGAAATCGCCGTTAATCAGACTAAGGCGAGACTGAGAGCCAACAGGCATGACCGGTTTTGTCGGTGTTAAGCTTAAGTTTGTTGCTTGTCATCCAGGACAGGACCTCATCTATACAACACTGTATGCTCATCTTAGCAGAGCTGAAATGGCTAGGCGCGCTACTTCTTGACAATTCAGTATCGTCAGCATGCTTGTGAAAATCACACTCATGGGCGGCAATTACATCAGACAGAGGTTGTGAATATAGAGTGAACAAAACAGGCCCTAATACGGAGCCCTGAGGGACTCCACACAACAAAAGACTAGAAGCAGCTAGCTGGCCATTAACAATAACAGCCTGAGAACGATCCTTAACGTATGAAGTGAACCAGGCCAGGGCAGTACCACGGATGCCAATGGTCACCTCCTACCTCTTCAGCAAAACAGAATGATCGAGCGTGTCGAATGCTGCACTGAGGTCCAGCAGAGCAATGAGAGAGACAAGTCTCTTGTCTGCCTTCACTAGCAGACCATCCAGGACGCTCAGCACAGCAGTCTCCGTGCTGTGATCCTTTCTGTATGCCGACTGATGCATTTCTAACAGACCGTTTCCAGACAAATGGCTTTGTAGCTGTTTCAAAACAACCTTCTCCAAAATCTTTGAAATAAATGGAAGGTTAGAAACAGGTCTAAAATTCTTCAAGTCGTTTGGGTCCAGTCCAGGCTTTTTCAAGAGTGGTGTCACAACAGCATGTTTAAACTGACTACGCACAGCACCTGTAGAGAGAGAGGCATTAACTATGGTGGTAATCAGAGGGAGGAGATCATCGATGCACTGTTTTATGAGGGACGTGGGCAAGGAATCAAGCACACAGCTCTTTGTTGGTGACTTCATAATAAGTTCGTGGATCTCCTGCTCAGTCACTGGCTCGAAACGAGACAGTGAAGGGCCATTATACACACCAAAAGTACACAAACCAAGCGGAATCACTCAGCGCCGGACAGACAAACAGTTAGATCCCTTGCCCCCGCCTATCAGGCACCCAATCGCCAGCCCACAGAGAAATACGCAGGTATAGAATAAGACGATCATTATTATTCTATACCTGCGTATTTCTCTGTGGGCTGGCGATTGGGTGCCTGATAGGCGGGGGCAGGGGATCTAACTGTTTTTCTGTCCGGCGCTGAGTAATTCCTCTTGGTTTGTGTACAATTCTGGCGGGGAAGTGGCGCAGTGGTTAAGGTGCGAGGTTCGATACCAGGTTCCGGCGTTAGATTTTTCTCCTCTGGTAAGTGTCACCGTCTGGGCAGTGGGCAGATGTTCACATCTGCACGGGACATAGACGACCCCGGCCCCCACGAGTCCCCTGCTGCCTTGCAGGCCTGGCGGCTTGGCTGCGGAAAGGCTAAGGGAGGAAACCCCTGACATCAAAGCCCCCGTGTCTCCGAGGAAGGCTTTTGAGCCAGAGACTAAGACAAGGACAGTCTGATATAAAAACCTACGACCCGAGGACCTCGATGCCACCGTCCCAGCTTGCTAGGCCATGGCAAACGAACCAAGGGTTTAAAGGGTGGGGCCAGTACTGCGCACACTGCACTCCACCAAAAAGCTCCACCGCGCAGGCTTTACTGAGGAAACGCCCACGGACTATGACACTGAACTTTCCAAGTCCTGTAGCGATGGGGCAAAACGGCAGGTGAAAGATGTCACTGGAAGCCGCAGTCTCAAACCTGCATGCAGGCGGTTCAGGATATTGGTCGCCTGATGTTGACTTGGGGATGACAACGTCACTCGGCACACCCTGAACGACCAAGCAGCCTTCTCTAGGGACAGCACTTTCTAGGCCCCTCTCCACACGGAGAGGGGCCTAGAAAAGGTGGCCTAACCAAAGCTCATCCCCTCGTAACCCCAGTTGGCTAGCCGCGGTCAACGGGCATCTTCTCATGCGGTCAGAAAACAAGAGAAAACAATGGATCCACTCTCATGACGACCACGACCGGACTCAACGTAGCATGCTGGAACATCCGAAGGAAGGCAGCCTCCAAGAACTTGGCGCAGGCTACACCCTCTACTGGTCAGGCAGGCCTGCATCAGAAGGACGGCTCTCAGGCGTGGGCTTCATGGTGAAGACCCCCATTGCGACTAAGTTGGAAAACCTACCAACGGGTCACTCCGACCGCATCATGTTCATGCGCCTCCCACTGAGACACCAGCAATACGTCACCCTTCTCAGTGTGTACTCCCCAACCCTCCTGGCAGAGCCTGCAGAAAAAGACAAGTTCTACTCTGACCTGTGCAGCCTCCTGCAGAGCACCCCTGCAGACGATAAAGTCATCATCCTTGGCGACTTCAACGCCAGAGTGAGCCAAGACTCTGAAGCCTGGAAAGGAGTCCTCGGCAAGCATGGCGTTGGGAACTGCAATGACAATGGTCGCCTACTGTTGGAGCTCTGTGCAGAGCAGCAACTTGTCATCACCAACACTACTTTCCAGCAAAAGGACAGTCGAAAGACCACCTAGATGCATCCTCGCTCCAAGCACTGGCACCTTATCCTAGTGCGTCAGAGGGACCGCAGTGACGTCCTCCTCACCAGAGTGATGCCCAGCGCAGAGTGCCACACTGACCACCGCCTTGTTCGCTGCAAACTCAGGCTCCGCCTCAAGCTGAAACCCAAGAAAGGGGGCCCCCCAAGAAAAAGCTTGATGTTGCCAGCCTTCAGCGTGACGACAAGAAAGCTGCCCTTCAGGCCGATTTACAGCGCATGCTCAAAGACACAGTTGATCCAGCAGACTCCTCCCCTGAAACACTCTGGGAACAACTGAAAACTGCTATTGTAAAATCCTCTGTGGAAGTCTTGGGCTTTGCTATAAAGAGGAACAAAGACTGGTTTGACGAAAACGACGTAGAGATCCAGGAACTTCTAGCAAAAAAAAAAAAAGAGCTGCCCACCAGGCCCACCTAGCCCAGCCTTCCTGCCCTGTGAAGAAGTCTGCCTTCCGCCTCATCTGCAACAGTCTCCAGCTCAAGCTTAGAGAGCTCCAGAACGAGTGGTGGTCCAGACTCGCACAGAGGACCCAGCTCTGCGCTGACAACGGTGACTACAGGGGCTTCTACGAAGCACTGAAAGCAGTGTATGGCCCTAGGCACCTGGTACAAAGTCCCCTGCGAAGCGCTGATGGACAGGCACTCCTCACAGATAATACCTCCATCTTGAACCGCTGGTCGGAATACTTTCAGGACCTCTTCGGCGCTGAGCCCACTGTTCAAGAAACAGTCATCCTCCAAATCCTACACCTTCCACTAAAGGTTGAATTGGACGAACCGCCCACCGCCGAAGAGACCCTCACAGCCATCCACCAGCTCAAGAGTGGCAAAGCAGCAGGCATTGACGGAATCCCGCCAGAGATCTGAAAACATGGAGGCCCAGCACTGCACAACAAGATCCACGACCTCTTTCTCTGCTGCTGGGGAAAAGGAACACTACCAAAGGATCTCCGTGATGCAGTCATCATCACCCTGTACAAGAACAAAGGAGAGAAGTCTGCCTGCTCTAATTATCGTGGAATTACCCTGCTGTCCATTGCCGGGAAAATTCTCGCAAGGTTGCTCCTGAATCGGCTGGTACCTGCCATCGCTGAAGACCACCTCCCAGAGGGCCAGTGTGGCTTCAGAGCCAACAGGAGTACCACCGACATGGTCTTTGTGCTGAGACAGCTTCAGGAGAAGTGCCGCGAGCAGAACAAAGGGCTGTACGTAACGTTTGTCGACCTAACAAAAGCGTTTGACACTGTGAGCAGGCAAGGTATGTGGCAGATCCTGGAGCGACTAGGCTGTCCGCCAAAGTTCCTCAACATGATCGTCCAGCTCCACGAGGACCAGCAAGGCCAGGTCAGACTAAACAGTGACCTCTCAGAACCATTCCCCATTCGCAACGGCGTGAAGCAAGGCTGCGTGCTGGCACCGACCCTCTTCACCATCTTCTTCAGCATGATGTTGAAGCAGGCCACAGTGGACCTCGACGATGACGACGCAGTGTACATCAGGTATCGTTTCGATGGCAGCCTGTTCAACCTCAGACGACTGCAGGCCCACACGAAAACCCTAGACCAACTGATTCGTGAGCTGCTCTTTGCTGATGACGCTGCCCTCGTTGCACACACAGAGAGAGCCTTGCAGCGCATTACGTCCTGCTTCGCAGATGCCGTCCAGCTCTTTGGACTTGAGGTCAGTCTGAAAAAGACAGAGGTCCTTCATCAGCCGGCACCCAAGGAAGAGCATCGCCCTCCCCACATCACCATCGGCGAGTCCGAACTGAAGTCTGTACACAAGTTTACCTACCTTGGCTGCATCATCACGTCAGACGCCAAGCTGGACAAGGAGCTGGACAACAGGCTGGCAATAGCGAACAGTGCTTTCGGGCGACTATTCAAGCGGGTGTGGCACAATCAACAGATGAAAAAAGGCACCATGATAGCGTGTACAGAGCTGTCGTCCTCACCACCCTGCTGTACGGTTCCGAGTCCTGGGCCCTCTACCGCAGCCAACTACGACTCCTCGAACGCTTTCACCAGCGCTGCCTGCGTACCATCCTCAGCATTCACTGGAGTGACTATGTCACCAACGTCGAGGTCCTTGAACAGGCGGAAACTGTGAGCATCGAGGCTTTGCTGCTGCGGACACAGCTTCGCTGGGCGGGGCACGTCTCCAGGATGGAGGATCATCGCCTACCCAAGATCACTCTGTTCGGCGAGCTCGCCACTGGACACCGAGACAGAGGGGCACCAAAGAAGAGATACAAAGACGGTCTCAAGAAGTCACTTAGTGCCTGCCAAATCGACCACCGCCAGTGGTCTTCGCTTGCTGCGGACCGTGACACCTGGCGCTCCACCATTCACAAGGCAGCCGTCTCCTTTGAGGACTCTCGCAAAGCTAACCTTAAGGACAAGCGGCTCAGAAGAAAAAACAGAGTTGTCGTAACTCAGAACCCTGACCAGACCTTCCCCTGCAGCCACTGCGGTCGAACCTGCCTGTCCCGGATTGGCCTCCGAAGCCACGAAAATGCCTGCAGACGACGTGGGCAAGCCCTATAGAATCTTCGTTCGCGAAGTCAAGCCAAGGTGTACAATTCTGCCAGCGCTAGCCTCACCTATCTGGTTTGTGAGTTCACCAAAAGTAGGGGGATCTCATGAACACGAGTCTAGTTCAGAGCGGATGTGCTTAATCTTATCTGAGAAAAAGTCACAGAAACGTTGAGGAAGGACAAGGCTTGACACATCCGTCGGAAGGGGCGTGGTACGGGGCTTGCCCTGCAGCTCACTGAAGACTGAGAAGAGTTGCTTGGACGACGAGCTGGAGTCGATCCTGTCCTGGTAGAACTGTCTCCTGGTAGACTGTATGACCGCTGTTACTTCGGTCCTCACTTTCACGTAGATCTGTCTGTGGACAGTCAGACCAGTCCGTCTCCAATGACGCTTCGCGCATCTCCGTCGGCGGCGAGCTTCTCTGACGTCATCGGATAACCACGGGGCGGATGGTCGGTCCCTCACCAGCCTGGTGACAGAGGGGGCGTGTCGGTCGAGCACCTGTCGAAGCCCGTTGTTGTAAGCGTCCACGAGCTGCTCAGGCTCCAATGTAGGTGACTGATACAAATCTGTAGCTGCTACCATCTCCTTTACCTGGGCCTGAAACTGAGCGGACGAAATATTGCGAATGTTTCGTGACGTCACGAGTCGTTTACGGGGGCGAGGTCTGGTAACTGCAATAGTGCAAGCGACGACACTATGGTAAGAAAGACCAGGATAGTCCTGCACTGCTTTAAGGGACAACATGCTGCCCTCGCTACGGCCCACCGCCCAGTCGAGTGTGTGGCCGCGCTTATGTGTAGGGACGCCAATAAGCTGTGCCAAATTGTGATAGCTCAGCATGGTCTTCATACGGCTCACCTGGCAGTCAGTACTGTCATCAAAATGGAAGTTAAAGTCGCCTAGGATGGAGAAATCGCAACTCAAGCTCCGGAAATTCCCGAAGAAAAATGGAATCAGTCAGTTTATTGCGCCTACTCGGTGGCGGCCGGTAGAGACACACAACTTGGTGATGGAGGTAAGGCTTATTGAAAGTTTAAGCTCAACAGCCTCCATCGATGTAAATTCAAGTGATCTTAAAGAAACGTTGCAAGAAAGAGCTGACCTGATGACAAGACGCCGTGCGGAACGAAGGAAGTGGCGTGTACATTTTTTGTGCAGAACGCACTACTACCTTCCTCTCCTTACCAGCTGGCGGCCGCAGCTCCAACTATCGTAGATATCTGC
Organism: Semisulcospira habei; assembly: GCA_036245525.1. Classification (NCBI taxonomy): domain Eukaryota; kingdom Metazoa; phylum Mollusca; class Gastropoda; family Semisulcospiridae; genus Semisulcospira; species Semisulcospira habei. The sequence continues at coordinate 288,328,821 of BTPG01000002.1, read as the reverse complement.
AAGTGCTCAACACAGCAGCAGAGCACTAGCTAGGCACATGCCTTAACTAAAAAGAATTACAATTAAATTGATGGGTCACATTGAAATTAAATTAATGAAATGATCACAAATTTGTATGCTCAATGCGCATACTTTGTTAAGAAAACTGGCAACAAAAATATTTAAACAGTGGAGTATGACTTAAGCAATTGTTGTGATCATTTTGCGTTCCTTTGCATACTGGTAAAATGGGGGTAGGGCAGCAGATTCAGCCACTGTGGCCTCTAAATGCATCACAGCATCATACAATCAGGTTGAGAGTAACTGTGGTACTCTATCCTAACCAATTAAACCTTTTTTAAAAAAAAAAGACCTAGTAGTTGTATACAAAATTTCTGAGGGCATCGGAAACAACGTACGTTTCCCGATTCTGCAATTTTAAATCGGAAAAACCTATCATTCACCAAGAACGTACCGTAAAGGATGTCGACTTTCCTGATTTTCTTGCAGTTTATGGTCACATTATTGAAACTTAATAGGTAAAGATAGGTCAAAATGAAATGGAATAACTTTAGTAATTTTTTCTAATTATTTGTGTGTATTTTTACAACTTGGGTGCGGGGATACAAAATCAACCACTGTGACACTCACAGCAATCACAGCATCACTTAGTCAAGTTTATATTAATTGTGACATCCTGTTTTAATGATATAAGCATGACAATGGACTGCCAGTGTTATAGAAAATGTCTGAAAGCTTCTGACACATTATTTTTGTCTTTTTTTGCGATTTCGCAGAAATGACCGTTTACTGGGTGCACAAATACCTTTGCTGTGAGCCAGAGATTCAATATTGTTTTCATTCTGTTTTTGCAGAGGACGCAGAAGGTGTGCCTTAACATAACATTGACTGATGTGGTCTTCTGGAATGAATTCTGATTTATGTTGAGGAAAATGTTTCTCAACCTCATTTTAGTACCCGCGAATGCGTGAATGGGGGTACCCTTGCGCCATCGGCTATATCTCTGGTGTGTTCTTAAGGATTTTAGGGGAACATGGCTTACACATCTCAGGACATACTGAGGTACACTTTGAAACCATCTTAATGAGTACTGGGGGGGGGGGTGCACGGTAGACCGGGCTAGCTTTTGGACTACCTAATGTAACAACTAAATTTGTTTGTCTAATCTTCACATTGACGTGCGTCAGCACGTATGGCTATCTATGCACACACAAAAATTTAACTCATTCAGCCCGACGGCCGTATTTCCCAAATTTTGGAGGCGTCATCTAATGACTATGCACCATTTGCAGGAGATGGATCGACCATGATAATTCAAGGGCAGTGCCAGATTTGCTTGTCGCCGACAGGCGCCAAGCTAATCTGGCACTACCTTTGAATTATCATGGTCGATCCATCTCCTCTTGTAGTGCGTCAGGGCTGAATGGGTTAAAAGTGATGGTGGTGAACATTACAGTCAAATGACGTAAAGCAGAAAAAATTAAATGAACTCCTTGATGAATATTTAACACCTTCCCTGCCGAGAAAAAATAGACACGACACTAATGCAAGAGGCATAGATCCTCATGAGCCCCCGAATTGCGGGGGCTCATGAGGATCTATGCCTCTTGCTGATACTGACACAGATTTCAGACGTACAGCGCGCATACAGTGGTAGTGAAAAGGTTAGCCTTGGGTGCTGGTCTTTAGTGTTCTGGACCCTTGCTGTTCAACAGACCAGCAGGCAATTAAAGTGTCTCTTTACATCGGCGATAAATCAAGCACTCGTTTCCTTTTCCTCTTCCCGAGGCCAGAAAGTATAAAACGCATTATGAGGAAGACTCATTCTTCTTCTTCTTCCTCGAACACTCTTTTATATGGACAGCCCGGTATCCTCTATAAATGCTGCCGTGCGCCGCAGGTCCTCCAGGCCTCCATAGAGCTTGCGGGACACCTCTGTCTCTTCCGGCCAGTGTCTCCGTCTGAGGGTTGTGAACGTAGGGCAGGTCTGTAGCACATGGTCTGTTGTCATGCTACCAGAGTTGCATGGGCACTGGTCTGACTGGCCAATTCCAAACTTGGTGTGGAGATGCCATTTCAGTTTGTTATGGCCGGTGCGTAGTCGGAAGATAACTAACTACCTGCTCCGGTCTGGTCAGTGGGTGATAGCCATCTGTTTTGTTATAGCTGGGGTGTTCTCGCAGCCACTTTCTTTTCTGCTTGTTTTTGATGATAGTCTTGGCTTCTGCATAGGACGTTGTTTTGTCTTCTTGGGTTGTTGAAGATCCTTCCTTTGCTAGCCTGTCTGCAGTTTCCTTACCTTTCACCTTGCAGTGTGCAGGTATCCACTGCAGCACAACCATGTGTGTTGTACAAAGGGAGGCGACTCATTCAAAGGGTACATATTGGATTGTCTGGCCGTCGACACTGTCCCAGGGAGCAAACGGTGCGGGGTGTGCGGGCCTACGTCAGGCCGCCGTTGGCCCGCGCAAGGACGTGCGCGGGCCAACAACGGCCGACGTAGGGCCGATGCCCTTTGTTTGCTGGCGAAGAATTGTTAGATTTTAAACATTTGTGAACGATGCACTGAAACCCCCTTTCTGTAGCTGGAACTTCATTTGGGACAGCATCTGGTGAAGTCTTCAAAGACAAAGGGCATATTGAACAGTTCTCTGTCTACTCCATGTACTGAAATAGCCAGTGTACAATAAAATTGATGAGAGAACCAGGAATGGACTAACTGTGAATCGCTTTGTCAGTGTCATCAAGAAAGGCGTTCCTGTACCGCCTGTAGGAGCACCAAATACCAACGGCCGTGAATGCTCATTCCTGATTAGCTTGGCGCACTGCATAGTTGATTTATCTCGTTTGACCATGAACATCGTATGAATTAACCCATTCGCTGTCCAGAAAACTGAACAGGACAGGATCCAACTGCAGACATCGACCTTGCTGAAATACAAATGTGTTTTTTTCTGAAATCGTTCTTAATTCAATATCATAGAGCCCAAGCCGTCCAATAAACATATTACAAATCGGTTTCAGCAGGAGGCACAGATCCTCATAAGCCCCTGTAACTGCGGGGGCTCATGAGGATCTATGTCTTTACAGTTGGACTGGAGGGCTTTGGCTCTATGCTGTTGAATTATCACAGATTTCCGAAACAAAATTTGCGTCACTGACAGTGAAAGAATTTTTTTTAACTCAATATAGGAACTTCTTACGTGGATAAAATGTGAAGCAATTTTGTTCTTTGCAATACCGGAGGGCGGTATGTACAGATTTAAATGTTTGATGACGCAAACCTGACGTCTGATTTCTATAAGATAACTAGCGCTATAAAGTCGGTGACGTGGGCATTTCGGTAAGGGATGAAACGTGTGTTAAATGAGGACAGACACCTAGAGGACGTACCGTCTAGAATATATCACAGACCAGCACTGACATCAATGCATAACCTTTACGACTTGAAACGACGTCAACATTATTTTAACCCGTTTAATCCTAAGGCTGTCGGTAGCGGTTTGTGTCGCGATGATTCCTACAGAAATCGTCGCGACAGAAACTGCTACTGACAGCCGCAGGGTTACTATATTTATCACTACAGTCGCAATATAAAACTTGTCCCTTGAAGACTAGTTTCTAATATGTGGGTTCCAGAATAGCGCGGCGCCTTGAGGTACAAAACTATTCTGGCACTACCTTGGCACTACTATCATGAACGAAACGTGTCTTGTCGGCGTGTGTCAGGGCTGGATGAGTGAAGAACGCTGATCCTCATGGTCGTAATTGGGAGTTTTCATCTGAAGAACTAAATTGCAGTTTAAAACACACATCGGCCATGACAGACTAAGGGTGGTGCCAGAATAGCTTCGCGCCTAAAAGGCACCAAGCTATTCTGACCCCACCCTTGAACAATCATGACCGATCCTTATTTTACTGTATTGTGTCTGAAATGGATGAGACAAGGATTCAAACTTTTCAGACAATATTCGGTGCTCTGTCTTGAGATTTGAAAAGGCAGATTCGACTGGTGCGTATGTGCTTTTGTGATGTGGTCAGACACAGGTGCAAAGAGTCTCTGCTTTCCGTTGACTATTCAGAATCTTATCCAAGCCACCTGCTATCATCTTTCAAAAGCAAAGATCCTCATGAGTCCCTGCAAATTGACTGGTATCTTAAGGATCTATTCCTCTTTCTTCGGTAATTGGGATTTGTTATTCTTGGAGAAGATGGCCGAGCATTTGAGGTATGTGATGGGTTCCGGATGGACCTATTTGCATTCGTGCATGCATGTGCTCTAAAAATTTCACAAACCAGATAGGTGAGGCTAGCGCTGGCAGAATTGTCAGTACTCAAACCAAGGGGAATCACAGCGCTGGACAGACAACAGTTAGATCCCCTGCCCCCGCCTATCAGGCACCCAATCGCCAGCCCACAGAGAAATACGCAGGTATAGAATAAGACAATCATTTCCATTCCTAAATAAGAATGGATCAGGTCTCTTATATAACCCATGTCTTTCTCCGGAACTTAGGAAGTAGGCAGGAGAAACATACATACACAAACATGAATGTGCGCTACTATATGTGGTCGGGTAAATACCCTGATTTCCCACAGTAGATGCACAGAACATTACACAACAATGTAACGATACAAATTTTGCCTCGAGTTATACATGATACTCACAAACCAGATAGGTGAGGCTAGCGCTGGCAGAATTGTCAGTACTCAAACCAAGGGGAATCACAGCGCTGGACAGACAACAGTTAGATCCCCTGCCCCCGCCTATCAGGCACCCAATCGCCAGCCCACAGAGAAATACGCAGGTATAGAATAAGACAATCATTTCCATTCCTAAATAAGAATGGATCAGGTCTCTTATATAACCCATGTCTTTCTCCGGAACTTAGGAAGTAGGCAGGAGAAACATACATACACAAACATGAATGTGCGCTACTATATGTGGTCGGGTAAATACCCTGATTTCCCACAGTAGATGCACAGAACATTACACAACAATGTAACGATACAAATTTTGCCTCGAGTTATACATGATACTCACAAACCAGATAGGTGAGGCTAGCGCTGGCAGAATTGTCAGTACTCAAACCAAGGGGAATCACAGCGCTGGACAGACAACAGTTAGATCCCCTGCCCCCGCCTATCAGGCACCCAATCGCCAGCCCACAGAGAAATACGCAGGTATAGAATAAGACAATCATTTCCATTCCTAAATAAGAATGGATCAGGTCTCTTATATAACCCATGTCTTTCTCCGGAACTTAGGAAGTAGGCAGGAGAAACATACATACACAAACATGAATGTGCGCTACTATATGTGGTCGGGTAAATACCCTGATTTCCCACAGTAGATGCACAGAACATTACACAACAATGTAACGATACAAATTTTGCCTCGAGTTATACATGATACTCACAAACCAGATAGGTGAGGCTAGCGCTGGCAGAATTGTCAGTACTCAAACCAAGGGGAATCACAGCGCTGGACAGACAACAGTTAGATCCCCTGCCCCCGCCTATCAGGCACCCAATCGCCAGCCCACAGAGAAATACGCAGGTATAGAATAAGACAATCATTTCCATTCCTAAATAAGAATGGATCAGGTCTCTTATATAACCCATGTCTTTCTCCGGAACTTAGGAAGTAGGCAGGAGAAACATACATACACAAACATGAATGTGCGCTACTATATGTGGTCGGGTAAATACCCTGATTTCCCACAGTAGATGCACAGAACATTACACAACAATGTAACGATACAAATTTTGCCTCGAGTTATACATGATACTCACAAACCAGATAGGTGAGGCTAGCGCTGGCAGAATTGTCAGTACTCAAACCAAGGGGAATCACAGCGCTGGACAGACAACAGTTAGATCCCCTGCCCCCGCCTATCAGGCACCCAATCGCCAGCCCACAGAGAAATACGCAGGTATAGAATAAGACAATCATTTCCATTCCTAAATAAGAATGGATCAGGTCTCTTATATAACCCATGTCTTTCTCCGGAACTTAGGAAGTAGGCAGGAGAAACATACATACACAAACATGAATGTGCGCTACTATATGTGGTCGGGTAAATACCCTGATTTCCCACAGTAGATGCACAGAACATTACACAACAATGTAACGATACAAATTTTGCCTCGAGTTATACATGATACTCACAAACCAGATAGGTGAGGCTAGCGCTGGCAGAATTGTCAGTACTCAAACCAAGGGGAATCACAGCGCTGGACAGACAACAGTTAGATCCCCTGCCCCCGCCTATCAGGCACCCAATCGCCAGCCCACAGAGAAATACGCAGGTATAGAATAAGACAATCATTTCCATTCCTAAATAAGAATGGATCAGGTCTCTTATATAACCCATGTCTTTCTCCGGAACTTAGGAAGTAGGCAGGAGAAACATACATACACAAACATGAATGTGCGCTACTATATGTGGTCGGGTAAATACCCTGATTTCCCACAGTAGATGCACAGAACATTACACAACAATGTAACGATACAAATTTTGCCTCGAGTTATACATGATACTCACAAACCAGATAGGTGAGGCTAGCGCTGGCAGAATTGTCAGTACTCAAACCAAGGGGAATCACAGCGCTGGACAGACAACAGTTAGATCCCCTGCCCCCGCCTATCAGGCACCCAATCGCCAGCCCACAGAGAAATACGCAGGTATAGAATAAGACAATCATTTCCATTCCTAAATAAGAATGGATCAGGTCTCTTATATAACCCATGTCTTTCTCCGGAACTTAGGAAGTAGGCAGGAGAAACATACATACACAAACATGAATGTGCGCTACTATATGTGGTCGGGTAAATACCCTGATTTCCCACAGTAGATGCACAGAACATTACACAACAATGTAACGATACAAATTTTGCCTCGAGTTATACATGATACTCACAAACCAGATAGGTGAGGCTAGCGCTGGCAGAATTGTCAGTACTCAAACCAAGGGGAATCACAGCGCTGGACAGACAACAGTTAGATCCCCTGCCCCCGCCTATCAGGCACCCAATCGCCAGCCCACAGAGAAATACGCAGGTATAGAATAAGACAATCATTTCCATTCCTAAATAAGAATGGATCAGGTCTCTTATATAACCCATGTCTTTCTCCGGAATGTCTTTCAATGGAAATGATTGTCTTATTCTATACCTGCGTATTTCTCTGTGGGCTGGCGATTGGGTGCCTGATAGGCGGGGGCAGGGGATCTAACTGTTGTCTGTCCAGCGCTGTGATTCCCCTTGGTTTGAGTACTAAAAATTTCAACTTTCTACCTGCAAGAGAAAAAGCTCTATTTTGTTGGGGGTTTTTTAATTTAAAAAATGGGCTGGCCTCGTTTGTATACGTAAAACAGATGCTGCTTATCTTGTTTGCTTGGGTCTTTTGACAGTAGTGAAATTCTGTGCTTTAAACAATTTCAATGCAAAAGCCCCCCTCCCCTTCCTATCCTGCCCGGCCCACCTCCGTCTTATGGATCCGCGGTTATATATAATTAAATGTCATAACTACCGTACGCACAATACTGAGACAACTAATGTTTACTGAATCAATTAACAAATAAATCTTTATGAGTAATGTCATATTCGTAGACAAGAGTCACAGGGGCTCAAGAGGATCTATGTCTCTTGCAGCTGGATTGCGTTTACTTTTTCTCGGCAGCGACTGGAGTTGGGGAAAAATGTAAACAAACAAACACACACACACACACACACTCACACACGCACGCACACGCACACACACACACACACACACACACACACACACACACACACACACACACATTTTTTAAAACCATACATATCTCTCTGCAACTTGACAGCCAATGAAAGAAGATGAAATTAATGTGAACCTGGCGCGTTCTTTTGCCCCAGCGCGTCGGCCTTGCTAATGCTGCATTGGAAACGTCTTCGTCAAGTCTCCAGATCAATGGTAGCCGGTCACCGGAGTCCCATGACCGGCATTTGTCAGTCTTGAAAAATCTTCCTGCTCTGCTTTCATGGACTGTGCGTCCGTAAACGGTCCTCCAGCCCTCACGGATCCATCTGCAAGAGGCATAGACTCTCATTAGCCCTGCAGCAGTCGCAGGGACTCACGAGAATCCATGCTTCTTGGAAGGAGGGATTCGGCTGTGTTTCTGTGCTCAGACGGAGGCAGACACCTGGGCAGACGTCTACAAAATAAGTGAAATAAGCCAGCCCTTTTCAGCTGTACGTGGCATAGATCCGCATGAGCACCTGCAATCTCAAGGTCTCTTGAAATCTAATCCTAATACTGCCATAAATCGTCTCTATGTAAATCCCAATTCAGAGGATGTCATCTGAACTTGGTCGGCGGTAGTAAACGGTCCGTGTGAAACCAGTGGACTGACGTGAATCGCAGTAAGGAAGAATGGGTCTGTTGCATGAGTAGGCTTAGTCCTGCGCAAGCCACTAAAGAAGGTACTCACTAGGGGTCAGTTGCATGAGTGAGCTTAGTCCTGCGCAAGCCACGAAGCAAAGTGCTCCGCTAAATCGCTAATGCGGAGCACTTTGATTCGCGGCTTGCGCAGGTCTAAGCTCACTCATGCAACTGACACACGTTCCCAGGACGTCGGTCGCAGCTGGCAAACGCACAGCTGTCCGAGGGCCAACTGCGGCCGACAACGGCCCGATGGCCCTTTGCTGTGCAATATATCTTTTTCACGTCAGTATAGGGAAGTTGATTTTACAGCCTTATTCTTTCCACGGATCTTGTCAGAGAAGATCATGCACGGACGATTTATGGCGGCTATCATGCCGGCAAACGATATGCCAAACGGACGCTATTTCCACCAAAAGCAGAACTAAACAACCTCCAGGCGCCAAGCTATTCTGGCGCTACCCTTGAACTAAAGCCATTGGTCTATATCCTTATCTGTAAGTACTATAATGTAGCTTGCATGCGGCAGTGTACAAATTTGAAGCTCTTCAGTCTCAGTATGATATGGGTTAACAAAGCGTTCAAAAACACAATCTGCGTGAAGGGATTAACTGTGTTAAGGGGTTAACTTCTGCGGATGTATATATAAATATCTACTCCTCCAAGACGCCTCTTCCTGATTGCCTCCATCTGTGCATTCTACAGATAAGTGAGCGCTAGCGGCACAGCACAGGATCTTCAGTGAAAGGCAGCTTGACCCATTGCGACCTTCCCTAAAGGCGGCATCTCCATCTCTTATCAAATTTGGCGTACATTCCTTTGACAATTATCCACGTCACAGCAGACTGTGATTACCCGCGACAGAGTATGGCCACCGGTGCATTCCCGATGGGAGGCGGTTGCATGTCTCGTTTTTGTTTTCAAGAGTTGCTTTTTTGAGGTGGAGTTTCTTTTCGTGTTTTTGTTGTTGTTGTTGTTGTTGTTGTTGTTGTGTTGTTGTTTCGTTTGTTTTGTTTGTTTTTTCCGTCTGCAAATTTTCATGAGCCCCGCATATAAGTATGCTATGCATCTTTTGGGTGATGCTGAGATAACTGCACCTCTCAAATATTCAAGGCAAGTTATTGGGAGTGAATTAAAGCGGCCGACTGCGTGTAGTAATGGGTTAAAAGTTCGAAATATCTCCTTTATACGATTTCTTAGTATATCTTACAAGTATGAATTTCGTACAATGAACGCATTTTCTGCTTTTTTTTTCTCGTTTGTGCACACGAGAGTTCCTTCAGTCCGTCACGCTCAAAAGGCGGCGGAAAACTTCTCTGGTACGTGTGCCTGTACATTTCGATCAGAAGGGTACAACACTCTTAGTTGAGGCAACCCTAGATAACTCGTTGTATCGGCGAATTTTAGCAAACGAAACCTACCATGGAGCAGATCACTTTAACTCATTCAGCCCGATGGCCGTATTTCCCAAATTTTGGAGGCGTCATCTAATGACTATGTACCAGTTGCAGGAGATGGGTCGACCATGATAATTCAAGGGCAGTGCCAGATTAGCTTGGCGCCGACAGGCGCCAAGCTAATCTGGCACTACCCTTGAATTATCATGGTCGACCCATCTCCTGCTGTAGTGCGTCAGGGCTGAATGGGTTAAACACACTTGCTAGATGCAAAGAACCTCATGAGCCCCCGCATCTGCGAGGGCTCATAAACTTCATTGCTTCTTGCTTGGTTGTACGCTTGGATCTGCACAAGGCATGCACAGACAGTGTCTTTTACTTCTTCGGTGTGTTCAAAGAATGTGTCTAAGTTTCGCTCAGCGGCTAACGAGAATAATTTATATGTGCAACCTGTTAGTACGTCAGTTTAACTCATTAGCGGCCAGCCGCATTTGGGTGCCGGGCATAAGCCGCGTATCAGGATGAGGCTGGTCGCGAATGAGTTAACTCATTCTACCCCAACACTGAAATCCCCAAATTTTGCCGTTGTCCTCTGAAGACTGCATTGCACTGCAGGACACAGATCGACCATGATAGTTCAAGGGTGATGCCAGAATAGCTTGGCGCCCATAGGCGCCAAGCTATTCTGGCATCACCCTTGAACTATCATGGTCGATCCTTATCTTTCTGTAGTGTGTCTGGGGTAGAATGAGTTAAAGCTGTTTCCACTGTTTACTCACATCTCCTCACCTCCGACCAAGGACGTCGTTCGGCGAGCTGCAGCCCTTGGGAGATGGTTGTCTCCCTTCAATGCAAATTGCTGCCAAGGTCATTTCCAGGCCTGGGCATCTGATTGGATTTGGCCACCGCCACGACATCACGGAGCCTGAGAAAAGCCTACAGCACAGACGTGGTAAGTTCAGGAGCGTAGACTGGCATCAGTGTCACAGACAAGAAAGGCATCGTTTGATTAAGATTCAAACGAATCTGAAGGGCTTAATCAACAAGATAGTAATCGACCATGATAGATTTTTCAAGGGTTGGGTCCCTCAATCCTTGGACCACCCTTGAACTGTCATGGCCGATCTTTCTCTTGAACTGTAATGTTGTCTTCAAAGGACAACAAGATTTTTCAAGATTGAAAATACCGATGTCGCGAGTTCCGCCAAACTAGCCCGCTCTCTAACGCGAGAGGCGATAAAGCGCAGTGGGCTGTGGTCAAAAGAGTGAGTCACAATGGACGATCGGCAGTGCGATCAGAAAACAATTTACATAAACAAATTATTTCCCGCAAATCGCGTTATATAAGCAGACTTTGTTTGAATGAAATGTATCTTCTGTTGGTATAACAAAGTTAAATAAATATACTAGCTATTAAAACGACATGGCAGACCATTTTCCGAAGCCACCGTGACTGGCTTCATCGCAATATGCAGTTTTCATGAATGTTGCGAGATCGCTTTCCCAGTATTATTTCCGCAAAAATAAAAAAGGTTGTATTGTAACAACTGCATGATCAGGAAGCAATCGTCGACCGTTCTTTGTCAGTCCGAGCTTAAATTCCTTGCGTGATTGAATGTATGTGATTGAAAAAGTATCGCTAAGCGTAACAGCCAGCCGAGCTGCCCACATTTCGTGGCTAGCCAAGTCTTGTCTGGCCTCAAAGTCGCGTAATCTAGCGAGCGTTCTCGCGCTGCTCGGGAACTCGCAACCGGCCTGTTACGACCTGGAGGTTCACTGTGTTAGGCATGTGGTCAGATGGGAACCAGCAAATGTAGGGAAAAAAATAAAGGCCAAGTATAACTGTTCAACACGGATTAAAGCCTCATTTTGCAAAGTAGACTCACAGACAAAACACAAGGGCTAATAGATACGAGATGCATGATTGTTACTTTCTTTGCTGGATTTTTTCGATATATTTTATTCGCCGAGAGGGTCGTCTTTTTCGTTGTGTATTAACCCCAGTATGTCCTGACACACTACAACAAGATATCGCTCGACTATGATAGTTCAAGGTGATGCCAGAACAGCTTGGCGCCTGTCGACGCCAAGCTGTTCTGGCACCACCCTTGAACTTTCATGGTCGAGCTATCTACTTAGCTGTATATGTGGTCCTCTGACAACAACTCTTAATTTTGTTTAATTACGTCGACCCTAGGGGTCAATGTGTTCAGCAAACTGGTCTGGATTATGTAAATACAGGCCTAAAGCTACGATCCCATAAGCACGAATCCGATATGAATACGATTAGAACCTCAAAGGGTGTGGCAATTTTCCTTCAAAAATTGCGTCATTGTCGTTCGAAGCCGGATGCAAATTCGTGTGCCGCATCGGGCATATGAAAACACACAAACATGAAAAGGACTTGCACGAACTTTTCTGTTTCGGACCCACTTCGGATTCGAATCGGGTTCGTATCGGATTCGTGTTTGTGAATGGGCTTCTTTAAAGCTACGGTTCCATAAGCACGAGTCTGCTACGAATACGATCCAAACCCGATGCGGTGATGCAAGTTTCCTTAAAAAAATTGCGCCATTTTTGTTCGAAGCTGGATGCGAATTCGTGCACAGCATCGGGTATTTAAAAACACACAAACATAAAAAGGACTTGCACGAACTTGTCTGTTTCGGACCCGCTTCGGATTCGGATCGAGTTTGTATCAGGTTTGTGTTTATGGGTCGCACGCTTAAATGTGTGCTTCTGGACTTTTAGGGTTCTAAGTGGTGAGGTCCAGATCGCTGTCCGGCACACGTGTAGGCCTACATCACCATGGCGTACATGACCATGCAAAGATTGTGGAGAAATAGTTATCATCTCCTCCAGCCCTCAATATAAAAAAAAAAATAGGTATTCATTTTAATCATTGTTTTTTAATACCTTTTGCAATATTTAAACCTGTAGCGAAAAGCATGGGCTTAATTAACCCCTTCGCTGCCAGAGATCACGAGTTTCGCGTTCGAACTTCGCGTCCCGAATCACAGCACTCTGACCGACATTCTCGTGAAGAAATAGATGTAAGTGGGACCAAAGATAGGCATTCAAATAACATGGGACTAACAAGAGACGTCGGGGGCTCATGAGGGTTGTATGTCTCTTACCCCCGGGTATCGTTTGCCTTGCCCCGGCAGTTAAGGGGTTAAAATATATCTATCTGCACGAGCTAACAAAAACGTTCTTTACGGCCACAGTAGACAAGTCGCTGTAACCGCAACACTGTGAAAGAAAGGGACCTACACAACCTTGATTCTAATTGTGAGTAATTTTCAGGACTCTGGAAATGTATTATCCATAAAAGGATATTTTTCCTTTGCCTGTAGTGAGCAAAGGGTAAATAAAGATAATATTATTGCACAGAAGTCGAGTGTTCGTATACTATCGTTTCTGGACACTTCTGCAACTGTTTGGTCCATAGTCACCGAGCGCGGAAGCGCTCGGTGACTATGGATCAAACAGTTGCAGAAGTGTCAGCCGGTCGCTCTGTCTAGAAATGATAGTAGAAATGACGTAGGTCGAAGCCATCTTTTGAACAGGAGCGACACATTTATTTTTGTAAATAGTACACAATGGCTCCAACTCAACAGTTGATTCAACAAATAAAATTCGTAACAAATGTCCATTTTGCACAACAACAAAAATAGGATGCAATTTAACGTGCAACATATAAAACAACAAAGTGTACTACGAAACTATTCTTAACTCAGTATAAACTGAAATCTACAATACAATGCAAATGTGAAGCTGTTTCCATTGTTACTAACATTCTTACATTCATGTGGTATTTCGCGCATTCTTGTGGTATTTCGGTATGTAGTCTTTTTATGTACGATCCGCGATCTAAACTTCTTATTTCGAAATAAATAATGGGAAAATGAGTATATTTTCGGATTGTGCGTAGCTTTTCTAAGTGTAAGAAATGAGCTTAAGCCGTTCAAATGTGGAATATGTGTTTTTTTATGCAAACGGTCACACACTCTAGCTTACAAACTGCCTAAAAGTACAGGTTCACCACGATATCAAAGACACCTTAGTGCGGTAAGACTATCACATATAGTGTTGGGATGCTATCTATGTAACAGTGGTCTTGAAAGGTTATATTACAAAACATAGTATCAGTAGTTATTCCCCCGAGGATTCTCGCGCACTGTGAAGTCCATATTTCGCTACCGTAAGCTATGGCTTCTTTTTGTGTGGTTATACTCCGATGCTAAAAGAGGTACACTTTGCTGTACGTCCCAAGAAAACAACTGACAGAATCTTGCATCCAGAACTTTCCACCTGCAAAGAGTATAGATTCACAAGAACCCATACAGTGCAGGGGCTAACGAAAACGTGCAGACTTTTGCAAGATCAGTAACTAGTGTTATTCAAATTTCACGGTACTCAAAGTTCACCTCGGATATGAACGATTTCAACAAGAGGCACAGACTCTCATGTGCCCCCGCAACTGCGGGAGCACATGAGGATCTTTGCCTCTTGAAGTTGGATGTTATTTGACACTTCGGATACGAAAGGACTTCCTTGTGTCGGTCGTTTGCTTCGGCAACCCCTGTTTTTATGAGCAGAGGCAGGCATAATAACGTTTCTGGAGCAGACAAATTAGTCCCTTTGTGTAGGGTTCCGGCCGCCTGCCTGTCACGGGCTGTGACATAAATATACAAATTTACGGAGACGGCAACTTAAACCTGTCCATCTGTCACAGGCCCTAACTAAAGACAGAAGAAACAGCAATGAAACGTGCTTGGAGTGGCGACCCCCGCCACCTACTCTGTTATCGTGACGGCGGCTGCATCATTTTATTTTTCCTGAGATTGTCCTGTTCACTTCATATTATACCGAAGCATCCCCGTATCGTTATTTGCAATATGCAAAACGTAACCCCTTCTCTGCCAAAACTCAACACGATCCAGCTGCAAGAAACATATGACCCATGCCTCTTGTTGACGCCGCTTTCTGCACTGTCCATGTTCCTTTGACGGCTGGTGTTTTTTTTGCGTTGAATTAACCCGTTCAGTGCCGAGAACATTTGAAAATCATCCATCTGCAAGAGGTGACGATCTTCATGAGCCCCCGGCAATTGCTGGCACTGAACAGGTTAAAACATATGTTGGAAACACAGTCTGCGACAAGTGGCAGAGAAGGGGTTAAATGTGTGCAGGTCTGTGAATTTGAATCCAATTCGCCTGCCCCTCAGACTGAAAACGTCATCTCGGTTCAAACGTAAGGCCTCTAGTGTCCTTCAGCCGCTCTTCAGACGGTTCATAACCCCTTCACCGAAGGGCCGATTGTCTCTGGTGTCTGTGCTAATTCAATCGCAAAGAGCCCGATCCGTCAAAGTACCACGGACACAAAGAGGTGTCAGCAAGAGGCAATTGCGGGGGCGCATGAGGATCTATGGCTCTCGCAGTTGGGTGTGTTCACTTACTCATGATAGTGAAGGGGTTCAGATGCTCGTAAAGGCGAGACTGGTTAGTGTTATCAGGCGTGATAGGCTGCGTTTGGTTTGTATTATCAAATTTGATTGGTTGAGGTCGGTTAGTTTCACCATATTGAGCTGTCTGAGGCCGGTCAGTGTTATAAAATTACTTCTCAGTCGATATTTATCAGAGTCCTTCCGGAGGACACAGGGGCCAAAGTACCAACACATCCCAGACTGTTTTCTTATGTCGATTTTGTTATCCAATATTATGTTCAGACAAAGTGTAAATTTCGTCTCGCAAGTTCTCTGTCTGGGAAACTAGCTGGACCAGTCTTGGCAGCAAAGTCGCGCGTACATTCACGCTAGAGTCGCAAATAATCCATTGCCTCCGAATTTACGACAGTTTCCGTTCCAGCCACCTCAAAAGCCCGCCATATACCGTTTGTATGTGAATACATCGTTTCCCGGGGAAACGCTGTAGCCAGTCTGTGAACGGAGGTCTTGAAGTGAAACAGTCCTTGCGTCATCTTTGCCTCCGGTTTGAACATGTTATCCCCCAAATGCGTGTGTGTGGAACTAAACTTAATTGAGCCTTAGGGTCCTAGGAGCCAGCTGCATGAGTGAGCTTAGTCCTGCGCCAGCCACTAAGCAAGGTGCTTAGTGGCTGGCGCAGAACTGAGCTCACTCATCCAACTGACCCCAGAACCGAGACAAGCACAATATTATTACTCTGTTCCCAGTGGACAAAAGTTCATTGGGTAGACGTCGGCTGCCAACGACGGCCGACGTCTACCCGATGAATTTCTGCGCTTTGGGTTCACACTCGGCCAGTCGCGCCCACTTGCGTGGAAAAGGGACATAATTTTCTCACGTCTTCGCGCATTTTCTATTCTGGGCACCGGAAGTCCGCCATGTTGATTTACGCACACTCTGCTTCCGGCGAAACTCGCAGACGGCCACCAAAATAACCACGGGCCATTTTCATTCCGATCACCTTTCTTACCGACTCATTGGTCGCTGTAATTGTTTTCTCATCGATTTTCTGTTTTGAAACGGCAATAAACTTCCCCACAATCTCTATCGACTGTGTTTTCCCGTTGGCAGGCGATACAGAACAAGACAGCATGCAGACCCTGCTCAGACGTGAAGAATATAAAAGGTCCCAGTCAACCAGACTAATATTGGACGGTGTCTCACATGATTATCATCACGCAGTTGTCTTCTTTTTTCTTTGAAACTCAGCTTTAAATACACGTCTTTAAAATTAGATTAGATATGGAGGACAGGGGAGGGAAGTTGAAAGTGACCCACTCGACTTTAACCCCTTCCATGCTAAAGTTCGTACATTTTGTTTCTGAAATTTGTGTTCACTGAACGACCACAAGCCACAACTGTCCAGAGAACATGGACACAAAGTGGTCTCAGCAAGAGGCATTAATCCTCATGAGCCCTCGCAGTCGCGGGGCTCATGAGGATCTATGCCTCTTGCAGTTTAATCGCGCTCACGTTTTCGCAGCAGTGAAGGGGTTATAGGTCAATAGATCGCATTATCTCCTTTGTAAATGTTGTCCGCCGTGAGACGGCCTTAGTAGCCTGCTCGGCGTTAAACCCAAATAAATAAATAACTATAAATGTTGTTTGTAATGTTTTATATTATTGCTGGACAAAAGGGCTAACTTGAAATCAGGTCTGAATGTCGAAGACTAAAAGAAAAAAAGAAAACCGTATCTGAGTCCTTCTCCCGTGTACGCAGGAGAGTTTCTTCGGCTACGCGCAAAAGGCAGGGTGGAAAACCTCTCGTAAGTGTGCGTGTATCTCACACGGATTGTGAAAAGAGGATAGAAAAGCTTTTGCTGAAGCTGAAGCAAGACAACACTGATTTTAAAAACAGTTTTTACCCAAACGCTGTCCAGACTTTTAATGATGCAAACAAACGCCAAACCTGAATCCGTCCCACTGTTTACTATAATGTATATACATTATTGCCCGGCTGCGGGCATAATATTAAAATTTCATCTGTGTTGCAAGTGACGTGCTTTATGTTTGCGATTTGTCTTATGTGATTTGTGTCACTCTGAAATCATGTTTATTGCTTTCACTTTTAGACCACAATAGTTATTAATGTATGCGGGTGTATGTGAATGTGTGTGTGTGTGTGTGTGTGTGTGTGTGTGTGTGTGTGTGTGTGTGTGTGTGTGTGTGTGTGTGTGTGTGTGTGTGTGCACGTGAGCAGCTTAATTATATTTTGATGTGTTTAATGTTCTTCTTTTTAAGTTGCTCAGCACCGAGACGATTTCCTAATGTATTTTTACATATGGCAATAAAGTTGTATCTTATCTTATCTTATCTTATCTTATCATATCTTATCTTATCTTGTGACTTGCTTTAGAGGCGATTTTTAGCAATCGAAGCCCGCCATGGAGCACATAGCTTTAATGAAAACGCTCGAGTTGCACTTCACTCTCAAAGGACTGTCTTTCACAACAGATACGGCGCCTAAAGGGTCCAACGATAAAGGAACCCTCCGATAGCCAGCCCGGTAAGCAAAGGTTATAGAACCGAAGTCGGCCGGAATGGGGTCTGCTCACGGCGGACAGGTTCGACCCTATCACTGCAGCAGCATAGCAAAAAAGGACTCAAACGCAAAGAGATGCAGACCCTCGTGAACCCCTGCAGACGTGACGGGGCGGGGGGAGGGAGGGGGGCGGGGGTTCATGAGGGTCTATAAGCCTCTTGCAGATATCATTCTTAAATCTGCTCGTCGAAACACATAATATGTGATGGTTTAACTCATTCAAGGTGCCCCCCTCATCAATAACTGCGAAAGTGTCGTATCGCGTTGCCGGTGGCAACGCTAAACGACACTTCCGCATCTATTGATGCGGGGCGTCTTGAAGAGTTAGGTCAGCACTTCCATGCTCTTACAGCCAATTGGCTAAGTATTTCTGCCTAGCAAAGACCCTCTACAACCTTTCTTTTCAGGTCGACACCTGAAGCAGACACGTTGAAAGAAAGACACCGACAACCGAAGGGTTAACACTGGCTTAGTATGTCCTATTTTTCCTGTCAGACAGTGAGGGCGGAGTCGAATTTCAGATCCAAAGAATGAGTGGCTGCACACGTATCACTCGAACACGGAGAGTGTCTGGGCTTGTATTTATTCACATTGTATATCTCGCAACCACAACAACGCCGACAACTTCACACAAAACCTGATAAAAATAACTATCATCATTGTCATCGTCATGGTCATTCAATATTTTATTGTCCACATAAGCGGAAATTCATCTTTGAAATCCAGAAAAATACACTTAACGCCTTCACTGCTGCGAAATCTAAAACACGACCACTGAACTTCAAGAGGTATAGGTCTTCATGCGCCCCCGCAATTGCGGGGGCGCATGAAGATCTATGCCTCTTGCCGAGAAATATACGAAATATACGTCCGGTGGCAATGAAGGGGTTTATGCATTATAAAACAAGCGCACCCACCACTGTGGAATATTTCTTAGCATTTGGATTACCATATTACTTTGATGGAAATAAAGACAAACAAGCACATGTCTATAGATGACCCATTGCCAAAAGGTGTTACCAAAATGGTTGACCAAACTGTAAAAACAATAAAAGCACTTCCAGTCCTGATTCATCTGTTTTTAGTAGTTAAGATCATGGTAAAATTCCTGGATATACACTAGAAATAACATGGGAGACACATTTTGAGAGGTTTAGTGACTGTATGATTAAAATGTTGACCAAGGCTGAAAATTTCCCTTGCCAGAAAGCATCACCAATCGACCTCGTGTGAGCGATGTGATGGTGTGCAAAGAAAAGTCAACCTACTGGTTTCATATCATTAATTCTGTGAGGCAAGACATGTATAAATATTTACCAGTTAAGAACAGATATTTTCATGTGCGAAATATTGCGGTATTGCCTAGTAAAAAACGGCATGTTGAACGTCAGGTGTGTTGTAATTTTCGGACATAAAGTCTCTTCCCTGAACTTCGCACAATGTGAACCACATAGCAGACGAATTATGACCATCACTTCCTCTCCTGTACATGCATAATGCACCCACTTCGCATGTTTCAAGATAAAAACACAAACAGCCTTTTTTGAAAAGCGAGTTTACTTCTACCGGTTTGTGTTGTAATAATCGACGTTCGACATAGTTGTCTTTTCTTCCTCAACTGCTGCCGATTTCATTTTTGAAAATTTACCCATCGTTTCTTCGTATCACGTGATGCATAGGCGCTATGCTGGATCGATAATTGCGGCAAGCTTCAAATCGACGGAACTCGAGAAAGGTATGTTGTAATATTCGCCTTTGTCTGACGTTCGACATAAGATCTACGTTCAACATACATTCTGTATAGTTTTTGCATAACAGTTACCTAGACAATGGATTGATATGGCATTTGTACAGATAGGATATACAAGCTGTGCAGATTGAAACGAATTGGGCAGTTTGTGGTGGCCACCCATGTGCGTTGAAGATGATTTAGCGAGTTGTACGTCATTACATTACCACAATGCGTGTGTGGTAAACATGACGTTCGATCAAAGAAAGATGATATTTGGTGGTGCAGCATCTTTGTCTAGACCGCTCTCTGGAACGTCGTGTTTGGAGAAAACAGCTAATCTGTAGAATGTAAAACCGATTCAGACAAAATGCGATCACACGTGTTTGTAGTTGTTGACAATCTCCCTTTTCAAGGCGTGTTGCCTCGACCGTCAAATTTGCAACACGGCCGATGTTGTAAACCTGATGTGCAATCACCTGTCAAATGGTGGTGTTGTTAGAACGCCTTTCGCACTCAGATCGCCATTGTTGACACTTTCCATCTCGTATGGAATCGTGTGAAAGGCCTTGAGAGGGAGAGTGTCATGTTTGATAATAGAACATGCAGATGAAGTGTTGAAAGTGTACATGATACATGAAAGTGTAAATGGAGATGGCTACTGTTTTTTTGTTTTTTTCAGAGCGCTGAGCCTTCTAATATTTGTCACAGAAATGTGCCATGAAGAGCTCAGGTGTCGCATTGTTATTTGTATGGCACTGCATCCAGACAGTGTTCTGAATGGTTCTAATTGGTGCGCTCCTCATGACTCTGTGTCACCATCTGAAGTTATTCAAATGGCTGTGCTGACCTCAGTTTCACCTGATGCTTCAGAGCGTCTGTCGTTTGAAGCTGAAGTGATGTCAGTGGTTAAAAACTGCAGCTTGTCAGGGTTGTGGGAGTTTTGTGCAGCCAGTTTTGTGCTGAAGCGTCCAAACCAGTCGTTTTTTTTCCAGATCTTGGTTGGTAGATGTACAGGCTTCACTGCAGCCTCAGTTTGTACGCTCCGGGTTGTGAGGATGGACAAAAATTGTTCATTATGTGGTTCTCACTCCGCAGTGACATGGTTGCTGATCACTGGGTGCCAAACCACTTTGTGCCTATCGTTCCCCGCACACACACTCAAGCTCCAGTGGTTGTAACCTTCCATCTTGTTCAGTGGAATGGAACTGAATATGTTGGGCAAGTTAAAGACGTTAACGAACTTCTGCAGGTTGCCTGTGTGAGTTTCTTGTCAAAGTGCCGGCACTTGTACTTTTGACCTATCCGCTTTGACTACTCGTGGGAACCATTTGATTCATTTTTGAGGATGGTCTCTCTCAAAGCATATCCAGTCAGAGGCGTCAGTTTTTCACAGTAATTTAGGACAGGTACTGCATAGAAATTGCAGAAGAAACGGATATAAAATTAAATCAGTGATGTCAAGATGTTTGTGTTTTCCTACACATTTCTGTATATTTACTGTGTAGCAAAACAAACGTGACATCACTGTATTTGTCTGTTTGTCCTGCAATTTCTAGTTGCTTGCAGACCCATACTGACCATCTGTCACTATATTAATAGTTCTGTGAGCGGAGCCCCGAGAGACCTATGAAAGGGTTTTGGACCTAGTGTAAAAATACAAAATAACATATATTCATATAAATGTATGAATTTATTATACACTGTTTTAACCTTCATTGTGGTGAGAAACTTTTGAGAAGAAATAAGTGTAAAACGAGATGTGATTAACAGTTTTAGGGATTGATGAGCAGTTCAAATACATGAAGAATAGTGCAGAACGATATGTGATTTAGCAGTATTGCTTATTGATCAGCAGTTCAGGTAAATGAGGAAATGTGTATATGCAGTGTTTGTAGCCAAAGGAAAGTGACTTTGGTTTTGGATGGATAAATGTTAAACCTCCGTTCAGTTTGTTGTAATTATGACGTTCGACATAATATCTGTTTTCCTGAATTTGCATTTATTCTTCCTGTACTTGAAATTAAATAATCATAGGAAATGTTGCTGTTGTCTCTCTTAATTCTTTATTCATCCTGTTTGTGGTTTTTTTTTTTTTTTTTACATCCCTGAGAATATGGTTTGAAAGAGAATGTGGCTGCATTTCACATTTACAACAAACAGAAAGAAGCACCTGTGTCGGATGTCAGGTATTACAACAATTCACCTCTTTCAGTGACACTCAGAAAACCTTAATGATTTAGTTTTGCAACAGAAATTCACATTTACTAATCCATTTAACTGTTCAAGTAAACATTTTCCAACTTGGATCAATTAAAAAACCCAAACGTACATAATTGTGTTGTAATACCTGACCTCCGACATAATGTCATATAAAAACTTCTGAATGAGTTTTCTCTGAAACTAATGAACAGACTATATTCCAATTTATTATAATATTTGCACATGCTATAAACTGTCCAACACGGATTTTTCATGTAATTCTATCACTTTTCATTTTCAAGCACCCTTGTTGCCTTTTCCGTAACACCTTTTGGCAATGGGTCAGATACATGTAAACAAATAAGTAACACTTGACACAGACTCGGACTGAATTCGCCAAATTATCGCTGTCACTATTATAGGCATACAATTGTTTGTGATTATGAGTACATTGCTGACGAGTGAAATGCGTTGGATTATTATTATTATTTATACTTAAGTATATTTTCTTCGCAAGCAGAGACTCTAAAGGTGCAACGTAAAATCTGCAACACAAAAGTATATTTTGACAAGCGACACTAAAATACCATTTTTTTTTTTTTTTAGCAGCTGCGTCCAAACTTTTCTTTTTCGTTCGTTCTCGAACACATGGACAAAAGAGCACGCGCACACACACATACAAAAATAAAGAAAGAAAACACACACTTCTAGAACTAAACCTGGCTGCTTTTGCCAGAGGTCTTTTGAGTTTCCATGGCAACCCGGGAAGAAGAGTCATCTTACTTATGACTGTCTGTGGAACTGTGGCCACTTGATGATCAGTTGTCTGCCCCTAGCAGGTCCCTCCAGTTGCCAGTCTCATCAGCGTGAGGCATAGGTTTTCATGAGCCCCTGCAGGCGGTAGCATGCAGAGGCTCATGAGAATCTACGACTTTCGGTGACCATGATCGGTTCCAGCTGCTTCCTTAATTTGAGAGTGTAGATCGGATTGAGTGCGCATCACATCGAGTGGGGGTGTCAGTTTTCTTACAGTTTCCCCTCCACTCTAGTCAGCCTCATCACCAAAAGGCACAGATTCTCATGAGTCCCTGCAGGTTGCAGGGACTCATGAGAATCTGTGCGTCTTGGTGGCCCCATTGTTCCTATAAGGCTAAAAGTAAGATTGCATGTACAGTGACGTAGTGTGAGTTTCCCACATTTCTGCTCCTCGCTCACGTGCTGGGAAGGTACCTGACCTGAACGTGCAGACTGAATCCATGGTTTGGTTTTTCGTATGACGTATGACGTTAGAGTACCATCCATATGAAACTGATTTTGCGCGGCGTGGTAGTTCTTCTACACTCTTCAAGGTATACAAGATGCAGGTTGCGTTAGCTTGTTTCGTGAAATTTTCGTCCACTTTCTTTTTCTTTTCTTTTTTATTTCTGCTCCTTACCCATCCACTTGTCTTTTTGGTCTACCGTATTAAAAATACTGCAGATTTTGAAATGGGCCTGGTCGGAGCGCATTCCGAAGCATGCACGTGACGTTTTGGCGTGCGGGGCCTAAATTCTGGCAAAGAAGTAGCAAGAAAAAAATGACGTCACATACAGCTACGCAAACCTTGCTAGAGAACTTTCTTTTTGGCTCTAAAGCGCCGCGAGTGTGTGTGTGTGTGTGTGTGTGTGTGTGTGTGTGTGTGTGTGTGTGTTTGTGTGTGTGTGTGTGTGTGTGTGTGTGTGTGTGTGTGTGTGTGTGTGTGTGTGTGTGTGTGTGTGTGTGTGTGTGTGTGTGTGTGTGTGTGTGTGTGTGTGTGACAGCAACTAGTGCCCGCGTTTGAGGACGGACAAGCTTGAAATTTTAGGATATTATCCCTAAAAGAATTATCTCGAGACCTTTATTTCGATGTTTTGATTAAGATGCTCATTGGCGAGAAAATGGCCGTTTCACAAACAAAAAAAACGGTTGATCCTCACTCGACTCTGTAATTTTTCTTATTTTTACTAGATATTTTGCATATAGCTAGATAAAAGGGAAATATTGAATTAGTTCGTTAACCAGCATTGTACCTCTAGAACTTTTTGAGTGATAATTAAATATTTTGAATATATATATATATATATATATATATATATATATATATATATATATATATATATATATATATATATATATATATATATATATATATATATATATATATATATATATATATATATATTCACGTTTTGGGGATTAATTTCACAAATTATATGGGTTAATCTTAAATCAATTGAATTTTTTTACGAAAAAAAAAAATCTTCTCGTTATTAATTGCATGATATTTCGTATACGGTATTTACATAAGGCTACAGTTTTACATTAGGCTGCAGCTATCCCCGGAGGCAACGACTCGCAGGTAATGCGCGTTCTGTCGCAGCTGCTTCAGCCATTTATCCAGGGATATATCAGTCAACAAACAGTTTTTTAGTTTATTGTTTAAAACAACAACAACAACAAAAACAACAACGATCGGCGGTGTTTCGTCGTCCCATTAATTATAGTGATTGGCAGTTCATTTCTGATTCTATTCCTTTGATACACGTGTGTATTTGACACCGCTATTACTTTAATTGTAGGTATTCGTTCAGGACTGTGCTTATGAACTGTTTTTTACACATGTGTATTTCTAACTGTTCAAGAACTCTTGTTAGCTTGTGAACAGTGCGCAGTAAGCAAAACGTTTGGTGATCCATGTGCCACTGTCATGTATTTTGCGATGACCAAGAACAGTTACGATCATCCATCATTTTCTGTGTCGTTCGTTCGACTAGAATATCATTGATCCTTTAGTTTACTACTGTGTCGGAGTACTCTGTGTGTTTTTTACAAGGTCAGTAAGTGCTTGTTCCAATACCATCAGACTATTAGCGTGAAGGAAACTCGATTGAATCAAGACGATTCAATCAAGCTTCGCTTTACCAGCGATAACTGTGTCTCCATTGTACTGAGCAGTATCGAGTTGAAAGCGGATTAGAACACTCCGGCCAGTATTGTGCTCGTATGCGGCTGATACGCCTAACTGAACTTGCTATCAGGACGTTGATGTTCGAGCAGTTGGATTATTTCCCTGCCGACGAGTCTGCTACGAATCATTTCATTGTGTCTTATCTATTTACCAGCTTTATACACATAGGCATTTGTGCTGTTTCATTTAATAATCTCAGCGTATACTTTCTTCTTTTGACATTTTTTGTTGCTGTTTGTTCTGTACAAATTTGCCTTACTCCGTAATAGACATAAATTTGAAAGTTATGCGAATAGGGCATCTCAATGTTTTTCATTTGTACAATAAACTAACCAATATATCTGTCTACATTAGCAATCCCACACCGCTTCATTTATTTGGGCTTAGTGAGACGCGCCTGAGTTCTTGTGTGAGCAATGAAGCCATTAGTATTCCTATTTTTGTCCGTGACTAGGAGAGACCCCTCGTCCCCAGGTCAAACAGGCATCGCTGTCTACATTCACAACTCCATTCAGCATTTAGTCCGTAGACGCTTGGACTTGGAAACATCAGACGTAGAGTGTTTGTGGCTGGAAATGAAATGCCCTAAATCGACAACGATACTACTTGGATTCCTTTACAGAAACCCTGCCGCCACTTTTGAATGGCATGACCATTTTAGTCCGATCCTTGACAGAGCTTGTAAAAGAAAGGCTGACCTTCTTCTCATGGGAGATTTTAATATAGACTTCCTTAAGAATCACACTGCGTAGGATACAATATCTTCATTGTTTGGTCTAGTCAAGTTAGTAAAATCGCCCACCAGAATTACTCAGAATACGTCCTCACTTATAAACCACATATACACTAATAAACCCAAAGCCGTCTGTAGTGCTGAGGTTTCAATCTAAGTGTTAGTGATCACTATCCAGTTGTTTGTTCATGGTCAACAAAGATTCCGAAAGCAAAAAAGAACGGCCATTCAACCATAACAGTCATATCGATCATTCAAGAACTTTAACCATGATAAATTCCTATTTGATTTAAATAATACTCCGTTCAACGATGTACTTCTCTCCAATGACCAGGACACTGCCCTTTCTATTTGGTACACTCTTTTTCTAACTGTATTAAACAAACACGCACCCCTTCCTGAGAGAAGGGTTAAATCGAACACTCTTCCTCCATGGTTAACCCCAGAAATAATGCAAGCGATGGCGCTCAGAGATGATCTGCGTAGTCGAAAACTATTTACTGAATTCACGCAACAACGTAACCGTGTTAAGTACATGATCAGAGAGGCAAGGAAAAGATTAGTCCGTGACACAGTGAAAGACAGTAAAGATACTTCCACTATCTGGCGCCTATTGAACACTCTAACTAAAGGCTCCCATGGCACTTCAACAATCATTCCCAGCAGTCTTACTGCAGAAACGTTTGAATAATCATTTTCTTTCATTCGCTGAAACTCTTAATGCCTCAATTCATAGCAGTAAGTGTGAATGTTCTAACTTGCTTTCTGAATTCTGTAAACAAAGAACAGAGGACACAGACCCCTTCAGCATTCCTTTGCTAGCAGTTCATGAGGTGGGTTTACTCATTAGTAAACTACCAAATAAAAAGTCTTCGGGGCCCAATGACATCAGCCCGCAAATACTTAAGTTATCCCTGCCGTACATAGTAGAGTCTATTATGTACATTTACAACCTTTGTATCCAGCAACATACTTTCCCTAACAAACTAAAATACGTTAAAGTCATTCCACTCCCAAAAACTAAAGATCGTTCTGACCCTAGCAATTATCGGCCGATTTCATTATTATCAGTTTTATCAAAGCCGCTTGAAAGGTATGTCCACAAACACCTGCTTGCCTACTTAGAAAACCGCAAGCTCCTCCACCCCTTGCAATCCGGATTTCGCCCACAGCACTCATGCCACACTGCACTCACGCGCCTCGTTGACGCATAGCTCCATATCTATATGAACAAGTGTCGGGTAAAGCTTCATTGAATCATTGAATCGTCTGTCGGGTACCATTAGGTCAACTGTGACCTGTATGCCCTAGGTGTGAAAATCAGACACTTTTTTGGACCACTTTTTCGGAGTCATTTGTAAAACAGTTAACATAACTTTAATTTTTATTTTACGAAAAAAACTATCTTCTCATTAATACTCGCATGATTTTTCATAAACAGTGTTTGCATAAGCCTGCTATTTGTCCCGGCCCTAGGGTAGGATTAGGTCAAATTGTGACCTGTAAGCTCTAGGCATGAAAATCAACAAGAAAATTGCAAAGTTGATCCTCTGATACGTTAAATGTTAGTACTTCGATGATGACGTATAACATCGAGTCGTCACTATGAACACGGCGTCGTGGGACTAATGATGCCATGACGTGAAATTTGAAGTGACGTTATTTCGCTGCTCGTACTATTATTCTTCTTCAGAATAGCTATGCTACGCCAGACCACAGAGCTTACGAATGGCGGGAATCGCCGTGTGTCCGTCTTTATTTATGTGTGCCAGTATGTGTGGTTCAGAGGGTGTCTTAGAGTCAGTAGAAGGAGATGGATTCCAATCGCTACACGAGCCCACAGAGCGTACTAATGGTGGGAAGCGCCGTGTGTCCGTCTTTATTTGTGTGCGCCGACGTGTGTGTTGATCAGAAGTTGGCTTAGAGAGGAGGGAAATGGATCAGTATTATAAGCCTAAAAATATGAACAACTCTGAATGTTCCTAAATGATAAATGCATCTGAGCTCCACTGAAACAATACGGTAGACTTTGGGATGAAATGATCATCTTGTTCTTTCTTTCCATAGCCAGGACTTGTATCAGTGAAACAATCGCAGACTGTTCTCTAGTTAACACACACGCTTGAGGAACATAATACAACGAGAAACACAAACTAAATCCAGACCGAAATGGCGACTGCAAAGCATCTAAAATGCAGAGAATAAGCCAACGAAGAAAGAAGCACGCTTAGACAAGACCAGGTACAAAGAGACAAGAGTCTTAGATAATGACCAGTCAGCGGAGAAGCTTGTTGCTGCCTCTTGCAGCTAGGTGAAAGGGTACGGGGCCACCTTTAAAGTTAAAACTTCATTAACCCCTTTGCTGCCAACTGACTTAGAGTGCGTCTCTGCAATCTGTGTTAACTAAACGCCAAAGTGCCCCAGGGTAGTGTCAGCTAGAGGCATAGATCCTCATGAGCCCCCGCGAATGCGGGGGCTCATGAGGATCTATGCCTCTTGCCGTTGGATCGTTTTCATTTTTTTCTCGGCTGTCAACGGGTTTGCCCTTTGGCTGTCGGTAGCGGTTCCAGGAAGAAGGAATCGTCGGGACAAAAACCACTACGGACAGCTGTAAAGGAGAATCATATTTGCAATTAAATTTTCTCCTCCAAAATATCGCGTTTTTGGGTACTAGCAGCCAAAATGTCTATCACATGGACAAACGCTCTTTACAAATTATAGCTGGCAGGTAGCATATGACCACCGATCACCTAGGTGTTAGGGATATATTATTATAAGGAGAGACATGATGACTCCTGTGTTAAAAAGAAGAAGAAAAAGCAGCTTGAGTTTTTACTCTTTCCTCATGTCCTCTCATGTATCGCATTTCAGCGGTGAAGGCAGCAGATGAAGTAAATCACGATCATGTCATTCTGCCTCTAGCGTAAAAAGAAGCACGTGCGTTTATATATATATATATATATATATATATATATATATATATATAATATATATATATATATATATATATATATATATATATATATATATATATATATATATATATATATATATATATATATATATATATATATATAGATATATAGATATATAGATATAATGCATAGATATGTATATGTATGTGTATGTGTGTGTGTGTGTGCGTGCGTGTGTGTGTGTGTGTGTGTGTGTGTGTGTGTGTGTGTGTGTGTGTGTGTGTGTGTGTGTGTGTGTGTGTGTGTGTGTGTGTGTGTACTGATGACAATATGAAATGCGTCATTTTTTGAATCATCGGAAACACTAAAGTGTTTCCGATGATTTAAAAAAATATCGCATTTCTTTTGCTGCTCAATTTACAAGCAGTAGATCCATAAACCAGACCCGTTCCATCTCCAAGAGACATCTAAAATATTCTCATGAGCCCATGCGGTCGCATGTGGCTCATGACAATGCCTCTTGGCGGTAGATGGGGTCTACCTAGAGAAGTAGAATACGTTTTGTGTCTCAGCTCCTTGCACGAAGGAAGTAATCAGAAGGTTTAAAGGTGTCATTGCACGTATTAAAATGGCAAGGAACAATCGTGCGGGTGATAAAACTGCATCTCGATGAAGAAAAGAAAAATGGCTGAAGAACTGCGTGGTTTTACATTAGTTGGCCGCATCTCTCTCTCTCTCTCTCTCTCTCTCTCTCTCTCTCTCTCTCTCTCTCTCTCTCTCTCTCTCTCTCTCTCTCTCTCTCTCTCTCTCTCTCTCTCTCTCTCTCTCTCTCTCTCTCTCTCTCTCTCTCTCTCTCTCTCTCTCCCTCATACCTGTGTATATAATTATATATATATATATATATATATATATATATATATATATATATATATATATATATATATATATTTAATTTCTTTTTTTCCCCTCTGAGTGGTGGTGGTGGGGGGGGGGGAGGGGGGAGGGGGATGGGTCTTTTTACTTACATATGTTTTATCTTTTGATGTATCGTCTGATGTATTTTTATATGTGTAGAGTAGCAGGACAGTTTGGAAGATAGGCATTGCTATGCCTAAAACTTTTTATCCTGAATAAAAACGTTTCATCATCATCATCATCTCTCTCTCTCTCTCTCTCTCTCTCTCTCTCTCTCTCTCTCTCTCTCTCTCTCTCTCTCTCTCTCTCTCTCTCTCTCTCTCTCTCTCTCTCTCTCTCTCTCTCTCTCTCTCTCTCTCGGCAACGGCAAGTTTGAAAACTGGTCCTGTTACCAATAACTTCTACCGTTGAAAAATAAAGGTTCATTGTTCATTGTTCATTGTTCTCTCTCTCTCTCTCTCTCTCTCTCTTGAATAAACAGGGCGGCCTTTTCGAGATCTCTCAATTCAGTTTTGATTTGGGGGCTTTAGCCAAAGCGACAATGCCTGTTGAAGGACTACCATCAGCAGTTGATGTCATCCTGAATGCCCTCCTAAAAGAAAACACCCTGTCATCCTACAAAATCGACGGTAAGGGCGATACAACCATAGTTGTGCTTCGGCTGACCGGCGGCCCTCCACCCGAGAAGATGTCAACATACCGGAGAAAACCACCCTCCCAGATACTGCGTGACCAGACAAGAGCAGAGACACGGAAGCAAGAGAAAGACAGTAAGGAAAACGAACTTTTCCCGTCTTACAACCCGTTGTTTATTCCAACACCACCAGAGAAGCAAATAAACAATGTCACAATTACTTTATGCGTTGACCTCATCATCATCATCATCATCAGTCCCTTGCCCGAACTGGGCGTTGGGGGGACTGAAAGGCAGCAGCAACAGACAGTGCTCTCCACTGAGTTCTATTTTGGGCGGTGGCAAGCAAGTCTGGCATCTCGAGTTCGGTCCATTCTTTTATGTTTGCGACCCAACTCTTTCTCTGACGACCTCGCCGACGACTTCCTTCGAGAGTGCCTTGGAGGATAGTCTTGGACAAGGTGTTGTGTCGGGTCACGTGGCCAAACCAAGCAAGCTTGCGCCGTTTCACGGTTGCCAGAAGGGGTTCATGTGGGCCCACCAGGGAAGTGACGATGCTCCGTACATATTCGTTGGTCTTGTGCTCGCGGTACGAGATGTGGAGCAACTTCCTCAGGCACTTGTTCTCAAAGGCCTGGATTTTTTTTTCTGAGTCTGCAAGCAGCGTCCAAGTCTCACAGCCGTAGAGTAGAATAGACACTACGAGGGACTTGTAAAGCCTGTACTTGATGGTGAAGCTGATGGAGTTACTTCGCCATATCCTGTCCAGCCTGGCCATTGCGGATGTTGCTGTACCTATCCTGATACGGATCTCTGCTATGCAACTACCGTCTTTGGACCTACAAACCGACAACACACCGTGTGGTATTGGTCGCCCCCCACGTGAAACTCGCACGGAAAACAACGATCTTTGCATCACAAGGGCGAATAGACAGAACAACACAGAAAGCGTGACAACACAGCTGACAGATGACCTACATGCTATTGAAACGGAAGAGCTGGATACTGGATCGACAGAAATACACTTGGAAAAGACAGGTTATGACTTGGAACAAATAAAACAATACATCGGGGCAGTGGACAGAAGACTGCAGAGGCGTTTGAGGGACAGACAGAGAAATGTGGAATTTAAAAAAAATTGTGCTTGACACTCGTTTCGAGAAGGAAATGTTTGTGTGTGAGAGTGACGATGTGGTTTTGTTGTTTGACAACAAAAACGAACATGTTGACCATTGGTTTTTCAAACGACTGTCAGGTGAACTCAATGAAGATGAGAATAAAGCCATCAGCGATCTCCGACGCTGGGCGCCAATCAACCGTGTTCGCTATAAGGAGGTGTGTGAACGTGCTGAAATGGAATTGAAAATCATTCGAGCCTTTCTTCGACATTACATGGATTAGGTGGACGCCGATTGTGCTGAAGATTTCAGAGACTGTAGCCATCGCCAAAACTGTTTATGAATTATTTATTTCATTGATACTGACATTTCAAGTAAACAGTTTGTATTTTTTTAAGTATAAACTAAACATGGACTACCATGTTTGGAAAATATGTTTACAAGCATTGTCCAATGTTTGTGAAGCTTTGTATAATCCCTTCCCCCACCCTCCCCTTGTGAATGGACCAGAAGGTCTGCCACAATAAACTTTTTGAGTCTTGAGTCTCTCTCTCTCTCTCTCTCTCTCTCTCTCTCTCTCTCTCTCTCTCTCTCTCTCTCTCTCTCTCTCTCTCTCTCTCTCTCTCTCTCTCTCTCTCTCTCTCTCTCTCTCTCTCTCTCTCTCTCTCTCTCTCTCTCTCTCTCTCTCTCTCTTTCCACTGGAAAGGCACGTTCATAAACACCTGCTTGCTTACCTAGAAAACCTTAAGCTCCTCCACCCTTTCCAATCCGGATTTCGTCCGCAGCATTCATGCCACACAGCACTTACACGCCTTGTTGACACATGGCTCAAGGGTATGAATAAGTCACAGTTAACAGGAGTAGTCTATCTGGATTTTAAGAATGCTTTTGATCTGATTAACCATACTATTCTGACTTCTAAGCTTCACACATACCTCAATAACGGAGACGCAGTTGCTTTTTTCACATCTTACCTTACTAAAAGAAAACAAAAGGTTCTTGTTCATGGCTCATACTCCTCTCTCAAAGATGTAAGCTTCGGTGTGCCCCAAGGGTCTGTGCTGGGCCCTCTACTGTTTTGCTTATTTATCAATGATTTGCCTCTACATATTACTTGCCAAGATGTACAATGCGACCTTTTTGCTGACGACACCTCACTTCATACTACTAGTAAAGATATACAGGTAATTTCCGACAACCTACAACAAAGTCTTCATGAAGTATCAGCTTGGTGTATAAACAATTCTATGGTTGTTCATCCAGCCAAAACGAAATCGATGGTAGTCGCCACACGCCAAAAACAGCAGATAATGCCTCTATTACTTAACCTTTCTCTTAAAGGTAGTCAGGTAGAACAGGTAAATGAACATCGAGTACTGGGGATTAAAATCGACAGTCAGCTAAAATGGCAAGCTCATACAGACGCCTTATGCAAAATAGTAGCCAAAAATCTCTTTATGTTATCAAAACTAAAATATTATACTGATTCAGATACCCGTAAACTATTTTATAACGCTCACATACGTTCTTATATCGATTACGCGTCATCGGTATGGGATGGGTGTAGTGAGGTCCATTTAAAGAGACTCAATTCCCTTCACAGACGAGCGGCCAAAATAATCTGCCCTGATCAACACCTAAGCACTGAAGAAAAGCTATCAAAAGCAGGTCTCCTGCCACTTCAAGATCATTTTAAATATAACAAAGCAATCTTTATGTTCAAAGTGTGGAAACGCAAAACACCTGAGTACATCTCCACTTTGTTCCGTAAGTCTGAGTCCAAGCTTGGAAACATCAGAAAGCTTTTCATAGTCCCAAAACCAAGGATCGATCTATATAAAACTAGCTTATCCTTCTCAGGGGCACTTATCTGGAATGCCCTTCCCGACCATGTAAAATCCGCCTCCTCGCTAGCCTGTTTTAAAAAGGGTCTCTGCAAATATTTTGTGGATCACTCGTAGGGATGACTTAACCACTTGTATTATATGTTTCTTTTTATGCTGGGTCCAATTTATTCCCAATTAAGTCTGTTATCCTTTTCATTTATCATTTGGACTACTTAGCTCTGTCTATGTGTGAAGGGGGGTGGGTGGGGTGGGGGGTGTCTGTGAGTCTATGAGTATGTCTGTCTATGTGAATAGTGTTGTCATCTCTTTGTAAGTATTATGTTTACTTATATGTATGTATATTTGTAGTTAGTCTTGTAGTTGTTAGCAACGGCAGGTTTGTAAAATGGCTGTGTCGATGACGATGTCAATGCCTAAACCGTTGTAAAATAAAGTTTCATTGATTCATTGATTCATTGATTCATTGATTCTCTCTCATAATTGGTGCCCTCCATTTTGCCTTATCCACTTATCCATCTCTTTTTGAACGACTTGTTATATTATGTGCACTTTCATGTTAGTAGCTTTGTACTTTTGTATCTTAGTAGCTTTGTACCTTTAGCAGATTTGTACCTTTGTAGTTTAGCAACGGCAAGCGTGAAAAATGGCACATGTGCTAACTGCTTCTTCCGTTCAGAAATAAAGTTTCATTTCAGTTTCATTTCATTTCATTTCATTTCTCTCTCTCTTTCTCTCTCTCTTTCTCTCTCTCTCTCTCTCTCTCTCTCTCTCTCTCTCTCTCTCTCTCTCTCTCTCTCTCTCATCTCTCTCTCTCTCTCTCTCTCTCTCTCTCTCTCTCTCTCTCTCTCTCTCTCTCTCTCTCTCTCTCTCTCTCTCTCTCTCTCTCTCTCTCTCTCTCTCTCTCTCTCTCTCTCTCTCTCTCTCTCTCTCTCTCTCTCTCTCTCTCTCTCTCTCTCTCTCTCTCTCTCTCTCTCTCTCTCTCTCTCTCTGGAGAGACACAGACCACAGGAACGAACCGGTCGAGTGTGGAGATCTTTATCTGGACTGTTCCGCCCCTGCCCTTCCTGATGACCTGGGCAAGACGTTCATTCAGGTCAGGGGAGACGAAAAGCCCAAAATAACAATAACACTATATTTTCACGTGCGACGCAAGACCGGAGGCACGTGCCTCATACAGGGACATAACAAGGATGCGTGGGTAGTCAGTGAGTACGAGTCCCTGTGTACATTCGTACAACAGCTAAAGGATGGCTGCGCGGACCCGGCGGACAATGTGCCTGTGGACACGCCTGTGGGCATGTCTAGGGACCGACAAATCGGCTCCACCCCTCCGATTGTAACACTCCCAGACACCCCTCCCACGACCTCAAACGAGCCAGTACCTGAGAGCTCAGCAACCGCTTCAGATCTCATACAGCTGTATCCCTTAAGTACATCACAAGTAGACGACTGTAACCCTGTGTCCCCGTCAGCCCTTCAGCGCTCTAACATTGAGCCCCCCACCATTAATCCCATGCCCGAGGCACTGACTGTTTCCGTTGGCAACAGCGGTCAGACCTCCTCCCTTCTCTTTACTTCACCCCCTCCCCTGTCCCCTGGCGAGACACTTCAACGGGATTATCGCCTCTCATCCACCCTCGCTAATGTTCCTCTGGGCCAGTCATCCGTTACCACCGTAGCCAGTCCTATCGTCTTGTACACAGCATCTGTCAGTGACCTCACCCAAGAGGGTGTGTCCTCGGCCCGGGCTCCAGTCGCCTGCACTGAGGAGGGCACTGCTAGCTGTGAACTAGCTACTGGGTGTAGCGACTTAAAGCCGACCATCAGCCAGCTAATGCCCCGACTTGCTGCTGTCGAGTCCCGGCAACAGGAGTTGTATTATCTCCAAACCAAAACGCAGGAAAGACTGGACCAGTTAGACAACCGAGTGCGTGAAATCTCAGTGACATTAGCCAGTGATCCGCAACAAACTTTCCCTGATACAGGACCAGCTGACCGAGCTGTCTGACTCTCACTGCCGCCTACACGACACACTGCAGGGCCTTAACTCTGCGCGTGACAGTGACATCTACTTCATCCATGACGTGCGCAGTCACGTGGAAAGAATGGAAGCAGTTGTCTCTAGCCACAAACTCCTTCAGCTCGACAATCAGCTCAACGAGTCAGGGCCTGAGGAATCGAGCGCCCCTCCCCCTCTCGCTGACGGCGCTAAGGGGATTACCGACGGTGGCGGTGTAATCCCTACCGCCGCAGGTGGTGAAGTGATCCCGGTAAGGATTCATCATCATCATCATCAGTCCCTTGCCCGAACTGGGCGTTGGGGGGACTGAAAGGCAGCAGCAACAGACAGTGCTCTCCACTGAGTTCTATTTTGGGCGGTGGCAAGCAAGTCTGGCATCTCGAGTTCGGTCCATTCTTTTATGTTTGCGACCCAACTCTTTCTCTGACGACCTCGCCGACGACTTCCTTCGAGAGTGCCTTGGAGGATAGTCTTGGACAAGGTGTTGTGTCGGGTCACGTGGCCAAACCAAGCAAGCTTGCGCCGTTTCACGGTTGCCAGAAGGGGTTCATGTGGGCCCACCAGGGAAGTGACGATGCTCCGTACATATTCGTTGGTCTTGTGCTCGCGGTACGAGATGCGGAGCAACTTCCTCAGGCACTTGTTCTCAAAGGCCTGGATTTTCTTTTCTGAGTCTGCAAGCAGTGTCCAAGTCTCACAGCCGTAGAGTAGAATAGACACTACGAGGGACTTGTAAAGCCTGTACTTGATGGTGAAGCTGATGGAGTTACTTCGCCATATCCTGTCTAGCCTGGCCATTGCGGATGTTGCTGTACCTATCCTGATACGGATCTCTGCTATGCAACTACCGTCTTTGGACAGGGTGGCTCCCAAGTACTTGAAGCTATTGACCTCTTCTAGCTTCTGGCCGTTCATGTGAATGTTGCTGCTGCTGTCGCTTGTGGTGTTGATCATCACTTTGCTTTTATCCGTACTGATCTCCATGCCATAAGACCCTGCGCTACTTGAAAGTTTGTCTGTCAGGTTTTGGAGCTCACTATTGCTGCCTGCCATGAGGTCAATGTCGTCTGCGAATCGAAGATTGCACAGGGATCTGCCACCAATAGAGATTGAAGTATGGTGGTCGTGGAGGGTTTCCTGCATGATCTTCTCCAGGAATATGTTGAAAAGGACAGGAGAGAGCAGGCATCCTTGACGGACACCGATCGTCGTCCTGAAGAACTCGCCTGACTGATTGTTAAGTAGAACCGCGCTGCAGGCGTTCTTGTAAAGCGCTTCTATCATTTGGATCACTCCCTCCTCTATGTTGAACGATCTCATGACTTGCCAGAGTCCGTCGTGCCAGACGCGATCAAATGCTTTCCTGAAATCAATGAAGTTGTGGTAGAGTTCGCGCTGATGCTGCAGATGTTTCTCGATCAGGACGCGGCAGTTGAAAATCTGCTCCACAGTGCTTCTTCCAACTCTGAAGCCAGCCTGTTCTTCTGCCAGCAGTTCCTCGGCGAAAGTTTTGAGGCGGTTGAGAATGATTCTAAGCATTACTTTGCTAGGGTGACTTATCAGACTGATAGTTCTGTAGTTCTGGCACTGTTTCAGGTTTCCTTTCTTGGGGAGCGGGATCACTAGAGACTGTGTCCATTCTACTGGCCATTTCTTTTGCTCCCAGATCTTTTGACAGAGTGTAGTGAGGACCTTCGTTGTTACTTCTCCTCCATGTTTCAACAGTTCAGCAGGTACGTTGTCTACACCTGGAGACTTTCCTCCCTTCAGGCCGCGTACGGCTGCTTCCACCTCTTCAGCTAACACTGGCAGGTCTTCAGCCTTCCTGGCCCCAGCCTGGTTGTTTTGGAGGATGCTGGTGTCTGGCTCAGCCTTGTAGTTATACAAGTCTCGGCAGTACTCAGTCCATCTGTTTAGTACAGCAGTGTTTTCCGTAAGGAGTTGGCCGCTGCTGTCTTCGATGACTGTGGCTGTTCGCTGTTGAGTCTTGGTGAGGGTCCTTAGCGTTTCATAAGCCTTCTTGCTGTTGCCGTTTGCCATGCCCTCTTCCACACTACAACACTGGTCTTCAATCCAATCTTCTTTGGCTTCTTTCATCCTCTTCCTGATCTTCTTGTTGACAAGTCTGTACTTGTTTGCTGATGTGAGGTCTTGGCCTCTCTTTTTCTTCCAGGCTCTCCTCTCATCACAGAGATCGAGGATGTCATCGGTGACCCAGGGCTGTTTGCGCTTCCTCTGCTTCCCCAGCACTTCTTCTGCTGTAGAAAGTAACACCTCTTTTATATTTCCAGCAAGGGTGTCTACGTCACAGTCCAAAGTAGCCAAGGCTGCAAATCTGCCTCCCACCTGGGCTTGGAAGAGCTCTTCTACTTCCGGGTCTTTTAGCTTCTGGAGGTCGAATCTGATGCGAGGGCTCTTGCTATCTCGTTTCAATGCCAGCTTCAACTTGAGGCTAGTAAGGACGAGGTTGTGGTCGCTGCCAATATCAGCGCCAGGAAAGGACCTCGTTTGTGCTTTGTTAATGCTGGATTTGAATCGTCGAGGCAGCAAGATGAAGTCAATCTGGTTATGGACCAGGCCTCCTGGCGATTGCCATGTCACTGTTCTTGACTTCTTGTGTGGATGGAGGGTATTAGCAACCCGGAAGGATCAGGCCTCTGGCGGTGTGCTGATAACGGTCCACGCGCCCCCGAAAGAGGCTGAGAAGCAAGCGGAGATCAGCGGTGCAGGTGAGCGTGACCAAGCTGAGAGAAACGGTAATCGGATTAACGGCCTAAATCCACAAACCCTCATCCGCCCTCCTCCAAGCCAAGAAATCCTCACACATCATGTCATGGCGGATACCACAACCCTCGTTATAGGATGCTCTGTCCTGCGTAACGTGAAGGGAGAGAAAATGACAATGTGCCAGGGTGAGAGGGTGCAGATCATTTCTGTGTCGGGCCTGCAAATCTCCCACCTGACTGACTGGTGCATGAAGCAGGCGCCGTCACCCCGCGTCCAACTGGTCACCTTCCACGTGGGGGTGAACGACTGCAAGCAGCGGGAGGTCACCAGTCAGCAGTGGGAGAAGCTGGTTACAGCCTGCATAACGGCGTTCCCCAAAGCACGAGTCCAAGCCTCTTCTATCTTGCCTGCTGGGCAGGGAAGAAATTCGCGTTTAAATCAGCGTATCTTCCCGTCCAACGCCAACCTGTGCCACGTGGCGAAGAAGCTGGGCGCTTCCTTTATAGACAACACCGGCATCTTTCACACGTCAAATGGTCTACCTCGCAAGGCGCTGTACCGAGTGGACAACAAAGGCCGGCTTGACACTATCCACCCGTCCCACGTGGGCACGCGGAGGCTGGCCGGTAACATCAAATACGGCGGGGAAGATGGTCACCGAACAACCTCTCAACGGGACGCTACATCTCCTAATGTAACAACCGCTAAGCAGCTTTACTCAGACATTGCTGCGGCGCGGGCACCGGTGGGCTTGTCATCCCCTGTTCAGAAGCACCATCAGCAACAGCAGCCAAAACAGCGATGCCCTCAACAGGAGCAAAATGAACTACAGCAGCGGCAACGACAACAAGAACAGCGTCAACCTCCGCAACAGCAACAACAGGATCTACAAGAGCAGCATCTACAACTACAGCCTATTCAGGAGCATCAAGATACATCAGTTGTTGCCCCCGACTGGCTGCAGCAACAGCAACTGATGTATCCGCCTGTGACACCGTGGCAGTACCAACCTCTCTCTAGCGGTGCTCATTGGACTAATTACCCACCATCTTCCGTTCACCAGCAACCAGGAAATGGAACGTATGTCCCGTACTACCCGAGCTACCCAGCGTCCATTCTCAGTGGCGCCCAATGGGCGCAGTTTGTGAACAGTGTGCGTGCGTACTAGGCTGTGCAGTCGTTCATTATTCCCTACTCACTAAAAAGTGTGTTGGAGTGAGTGTGCGTCGTTTATCTCCTGTGCCCACCTGTGAGTACACTAGGTGATCTCGTTTGGTCTATCTGCATTCTTTGCTACTTCGTGGATCGAATATTACCGCATTGTGCCAGCAGTGTTTGTTTGCTGCTACAACGGAGAATACAAGGTGTTTTCCGCTGTAGCGGTAAACAATTAGCCGTTTATTTCGTTGTGGGAATCATTCTACATTGTGCCAGCAGTGGAAAATTCAAGGTGTTGTCCGTGTAACGGTTAACAATTACGGCCACTCATTCATATCTTTGGATTATTCGTGAGGAAATCGTGTGATAGCATTCAGATCCACACCCACTGACGGTGTACCGCCTGGTCTTATCAACACATTTCAGGGCCTATAGTTTTTTTCGCTGCCTCGTGTGCCGCTGACCAGAACACTCTTTTCACGTGTGACATCTGATACGTGTGCTATACCACAGTCACTATTTAGACAGCTTGCGTGGCATTTATACGTGGATACACTATTAATCAAAAGCGATCTTCATTTGATAACGCTGTGTTGGATACCGTTTGTGACGTTTGATACGAGGTGCTATAACTTCAGCCGCGTTTTACTGCGTTGACACTTTTATTCTTATTCTCTCTGTTTATATTTTTTTTTGTATTGTGTTGCACTTCAATTGTGAGAATTAGAATTCAATATGATCCATAATGCTCAGACACACGGAAGCCTTCAAACTGGTCACTTGAACATCTACCATCTTTTTAACAAGGTGGCCGATTTGAATGTTTTTCTAAACTCGTCTGAACCATTCCACCTGTTTGGTCTTAGTGAGACGCGACTTAACTCGGACATAAGCGATGAAGCCGTTCACATCACTCGACGTGACCCTCGTGTACTTGGTCAAACTGGGCTTGCCGTTTACATCCATAACTCAATCCAACATTTAGTAAAAAGGCGTGAGGACTTAGAAACTCCGGAAGTTGAGTGCATTTGGTTGGAATTTAGGGCTCCAAAAACTAAACCCGTCTTCGTCGGCTTTTGTTATCGTAACCCAGCAGCCAAGTTTGAATGGTACGATGATTTTTTGCATGCAGTAGAAAAAGTTGGCTTAACTAACTGTGACGCGTTGCTACTAGGCGACTTTAATATAGATATGTTGAAGCCCCATACCGCATGGGATTGCATCACCACACAAACAGGCTTAGAACAGTTAGTTTCGGCCCCTACTAGGATCACAAAAACAACCGCAACACTCATTGATCACATTTACACCAACCGTCCCCTTAGTGTATTCAATGTTAGTGTTCCTGACCTCAGCATCAGTGATCACTTTCCTACTGTGTGTTCATGGTCAACAAAACTGCCAGTGCATCGTAAGAACGGGCACACAACTATAACGTATCGCTCATTTAAACAGTTTAATCAGTCTGCTTTTCTAGCAGGCCTTGATCAAACACCATTTAATGTCGTTAATAACGAAACTGACCCTGAAAAGGCTCTGGCTGTTTGGTATGGACTCTTTACAAGAGTACTTAACAAACACGCCCCTTTGCGGCAAAAGCGGGTAAAAAACCACACGTTACCGCCTTGGCTAAACCAAGAAATAATCGAAGCTATGAGATTGAGAAATGACTTAAGGAGACACAAGCTATTTAGCGAATACAAAAAACAACGTAACCGTGTCAAGTCTATGGTACGCAGGGCTCAAAAGTCTCTCTTTGAACGAATGATTAAAGAAGACAGAGATACTGCCGCACTCTGGCGCGCGGTTAATCTCGTCACCCGAGGTAACAGCAAGAAATCGTCAGCCATTCCTTCTAGTATTACTGCAGAAACTTTTAATAAACATTTTCTGTCTGTTGCAGAGTCAATCATACCCTCAAGCGGTAACGCGTCTTACACATGCCCGGAGGCCCCACTTAACTTTTGTAAGCAGAAGACTAAGGACAAACCCCCATTCTCTATACCGCCTCTAGCTGTGTATGAAGTAGGAAAACTGATCGGGTCACTGAAAAAACAAAAAGTCATCGGGACCTGACGAGATCAGCCCTAAAATACTGAAACTGTCCCTTCCCTATACAGTAGAATCGTTAACTTATATTTATAACTTATGTATCCAACAAAATATGTTTCCATCAGAACTGAAGCAAGCCAAGGTTATCCCTTTGCCTAAGTCAAAAGATCTGTCGGATGTTAATAACTATAGACCCATTTCAATATTATCCAGCCTTTCCAAACCTCTTGAAAGACACGTGCACAAACACCTTTATCAATATTTGGAGAGTCGCAGTCTTTTGCACGTATTTCAGTCCGGCTTTCGCCCCAAGCATTCTTGCCACACGGCACTGACAAGACTTATTGATGCGTGGCTAGCATCCATAAATAACTCCCAAATAACTGGGTCGATCTTTATTGATTTTAAGAAAGCTTTTGACCTTGTAAATCATAACATTCTT
>BTPG01000002.1:288274993-288282493 GCA_036245525.1 Semisulcospira habei | reverse complement strand
CAGCACGTTTCCAACTATTTTCAAAGAGGCCAAGGTAATTCCAATTCCTAAATCAAAAGATCTTGAAGATGTCAATAACTACCTTCCTATCTCACTTTTGTCGGCCCTGTCAAAGCCCCTTGAAAAACACATACAAAAATACCTCCTCGAGTTTCTAGAAAAGGGCAAGTTCATAAATATTCATCAGTCCGGCTTTAGACCGAAACACTCATGTCAGACAGCACTGGCACACATTGTAGACAGCTGGCTGGAATTAATAAATAAAAACCTGATGTCTGGAGCTGTTTTCTTAGACCTACAAAAAGCATTTGATCTTGTCGACCATGACATTCTCTTAAAGAAGCTAGCAGCATACCATATAAGTGAAACTGCCATAGCATTTTTAGATCATACCTAAAAGACAGAAAACAAAAGGTATATAATAGAAAATACTCTAAACAAGGACAAGTTAACTACGGTGTCCCCCAGGGGTCGATCTTGGGACCTCTTCTATTTATAATATTCATTAATGATTTGCCTTTGCATATTACTAACACTGATGTTAATTGCAACCTGTTTGCGGACGATACGAGCCTCTATGTTTCGGGTTAGAAAACAGCTGACATTAACATTAGCTTACAAAGTAGTCTCAGCGAGGTTTCCGACTGGTGTAGAGAGAATCATATGGTTCTTCATCCAGGAAAAACAAAGAGTATTTTAATCACTACACGACAAAAACACCAACGCCGACCACAGCCGTTACATTTACAACTGAACGCTAAACCGATAGAACAAGTCACAGAGCGTAAATTCTTGGGAATACACGTTGACGAACAATTATGTTGGGAGACGCATATAAATACAGTCTGTAAAACCATTGCTAAAAACACTTTCCTGTTGTCCCAGCTTAGACGTAACGGATACACATACTCGTAAACTGGTTTTTCATGCCCATATCAAGTCTCACGTTGATTATGTCTCCACAGTGTGGGACGGTTGTAATGATGTTCACATGAACAGGTTAAACTCTATATATAAAAGAGCTGTCAAAATGATAGATACGCGGCCCATTCCTACCATAGACAAATTTAGACATCTAAACATTTTTGGCCTGCGTCAACAACTTAATTTCAACAAATGCATCCTCATGCACAAGATATTAAATAACATGACACCGCAGTATCTAACCACCAAATTTGTGCCACAGCAAGAACGCGAACGGTCCTCAAGGAACAATACTTTACCCCTACCTCTGCCTAGAATTGACCTCTTAAAAACTAGTTTATCCTTTTCTGGACCGTTTGTATGGAACACTATTCCTGCACATTTGAAGACTATAGCCTCACTTGGAATCTTTAAAACGAAACTTTTCGATTACCTGATGAGCCAAACATAACAACACTGGGCATTTAAACAAACCCTGATGGTTAATGCTTTCATGTAATATAATTATGCATTTATCTATATTGTTTGTGTGTGTGTGTGTGTGTTGTGTGTGTGTGTGTGTGTGTGTGTGTGTGTGTGTGTGTGTGTGTGTGTGTGTGTGTGTGTGTGTGTGTGTGTGGGTGGGTGTGTGTGGTATAAGATGAATGTTAAGTGTTATTATTATTTTGTGTTATTTTTTTTTAAATTTTATTGTTGCATGAAATAATATGTGTAAATATAATTCTTTATTATTATCTTTTAATCTATTTTATGTTGTAGATGTTAGCAACGGCAAGTTTGTAAAATGACGATTTGTTTCTGTCAAAACGTTTTACCGTTGATAAATAAAGTTTCATCATCATCTCTCTCTCTCTCTCTCTCTCTCTCTCTCTCTCTCTCTCTCTCTCTCTCTCTCTCTCTCTCTCTCTCTCTCTCTCTCTCTCTCTCTCTCTCTCTCTCTCTCTCTCTCTCTCTCTCTCTCTCTCTCTCTCTCTCTCTCTCTGGAATGGATGATAGAAATAAGGCTAAGAAAGAAAAGAACTTTCATGAATTTAAAAGATTGCGAAATAAAGTTAAGTACTTAATTAGATAGGCGCAGAGATCGTTCGTAACCAAAACAGTCGAAGAAGACAGAAACCTTTCCTCTATCTGGACAGCACTTAATACGCTTACCAACAACAAGCGTAAACAGTGCAAAACCATTCCAGAAAACCTCTCCGCTGAGGAGTTTAATAACCACTTTCTATCAGCCCCCAAAGACTTACTCAGTTCTCACAATCGCAATCAGTCGATATATTCCACACCAGAAAAGCTAACTAAGTTCTGTAAGCAAAGATTGTCCTCAGATGATATTTTCGTCATCCCTGATATTGCTGTACACGAGGTAGGCAAATACATTTCTATCCTAAAAAAGAAAACGTCTTCTGGCAGTGATGGTATCAATGGATATATCCTTGACCTGTCGCAACCATACATAGTGGAACCTCTTACATACATTTATAACCTATGTATACAAAAACATGTCTTCCCAGCAGCTTTCAAAAAATCAAAAATAGTTCCTGTTCCTAAAGCAAACGATTCTTCTGAAATTAATAACTTTCGCCCCATTTCCCTTCTATCAGTTCTCTCGAAGCCTCTGGAAAAGCATGTTCACAAACATCTTCTGGAATTTCTTGAAAAAAGGTCCCTATTATATCATTACCAGTCAGGTTTTCGTCCCAAGCATTCATGCCACACTGCACTCGCACGAATAGTGAATTCGTGGGTCAACAGCATAAATGATAATAAAATGGCTGGTGCTGTCTTCTTGGATCTAAGAAAAGCGTTTGATCTTATTGATCATACCATCTTACTGAAAAAGCTTGCCACCTACTTAAACAAAAAGAGCCCCTCAGCTCTTTCGTTTCTGAACTCCTATCTTACAAAAAGAACACAAACAGTCTATGTCAACGGAAAATGTTCTTCTGAACAATTTGTGGAGTATGGAGTGCCCCAGGGGTCTATTTTAGGCCCACTACTGTTTTGTATCTTCGTTAACGATCTACCGTTACATGTAACGTGTAGTGAGACTGAGTGTGGCATGTTTGCCGACGACTCAACATTACATTCCGCTGGTAAAACTGTGCCTGAAATTGCAAATAATCTTCAAGAGAGTCTTCATGAAGTCTCTCGGTGGTGTAATGAAAATCGCATGCTTGTAAATCCCACAAAAACAAAAAGCATGCTTATCACAACCCGCCAGAAACATCAGCTCAAACCTCCATCACTCAACCTTTCTTTGGACTCAGTCAACACCGCCTGCTTGGAGTAATAATAGATGATGATCTAAGCTGGCATAACCACCTATATTATATGAGAAAACATTTGTCCAAGTTGTTTCTGCTTTCCAAACTTAAAACGATCATTGACCTTAAGACGCGCAAACTATTTTTTAATGCCTACATTAAACCACACATTGATTATGCCTCAACAATATGGGATGGCTGCAGTGAAAATCACTTCAAGAAGATAAACTCATTATACAAGCGCGCTGCTAAGCTTAT
The DNA here is from genome assembly GCA_036245525.1 of Semisulcospira habei. NCBI lineage: Eukaryota > Metazoa > Mollusca > Gastropoda > Semisulcospiridae > Semisulcospira > Semisulcospira habei. The sequence goes on along the minus strand of BTPG01000002.1, from coordinate 288,279,047 downwards.
CCTCCCTGATCCGTCTTTATCCACTGATGCCAAGCTGCAGGCCATCGGACTTCTCCCTCTGGCTAAGCACCTCGCACTAAACAAATGTGTACTGATGCACAAAATTCTTAACGGGAAAGCTCCACCTTACTATCTAGGCTTTTTTCGCCAACTGAAAAAAAAAATACAGCACCTCCAGGAACAATCTCTCTATAAAAAGGCCCCGTATAGACCTGTTCAAATCTAGCCTGTCTTATTCAGGTGCTCTTTTATGGAATTCTCTTCCTCCCACTATTCAACAAACCACGTCCCTCTCTCTGTTTAAAAGTAGAGTACATGATTACCTTCCTAAGACATCGTTATGATGATCCTTTCTTCTTCTTTGTTTTTTGACATAATACGCTTCATGTTTTTTAATTTTTTTTTTTTCATCTAGCCTCCAAATTGTTTGTTCAGTTTTCTAACTTGTTTTTGATAGTACACAAAATATCATACCTACTTATATGTTAGATAATTATGTCCGCACGTACGTGTGTATGTGTATGTACAGAAGTGCGCATGTGCACGAGTACATGTATATGTGTGTCTGTGTGCGTGTGTGTATGCGTGTGTGTGACATTTATTATTAGTTAGTTTTTGTTGTTTGTTGGTGTTCCTTAAGTAGCTTAGCAAGGACAGATTGTAAGAAAGGCCTGCGCGCCTAATATCTCAATCCTTGGAAAATAAAGTTTCGTTCGTTCGTTCGTTCTCTCTCTCTCTCTCTCTCTCTCTCTCTCTCTCTCTCTCTCTCTCTCTCTCTCTCTCTCTCTCTCTCTCTCTCTCTCTCTCTCTCTCTCTCTCTCTCTCTCTCTCTCTCTCTCTCTCTCTCTCTCTCTCTCTCTCCCTCCCCCCCTCTCTCTCTCTCTCTAAGCTTCTAACGTTCATGTTTAATCAGGTTCTTAGTGTGTGTGTGTGTGTGTGTGTGTGTGTGTGTGTGTGTGTGTGTGTGTGGTGTGTGTGTGTGTGTGTGTGTGTGTGTGTGTGTGTGTGTGTGTGTGTGACTGCTAAATAGTTTGTTGTTTTTTATCACGTTTTGTCTTTCCAATTTTATTACTTTTAGTCACGAGCGTGAGAGTGTTGTGTGAGTGCGTGTGCAAGGACATGATTGAAAAAAAGGTTTGTGTAACCAATCATTTATCCTTGAGAAATAAAGTTTCATTTCATTTCATTTCATTTCATTTCTCTCTTTCTCTCTCTCTCTCTCTATCTCTCTCTCTCTCTCTCTCTCTCTCTCTCTCTCTCTCTCTCTCTCTCTCTCTCTCTCTCTCTCTCTCCTCTCTCTCTCTCTCTCTCTCTCTCTCTCTCTCTCTCTCTCTCTCTCTCTCTCCCCACCCTTCTCACCCCCCACCCCGTCTCTCACCCAACAATTTGGACTGAACCATATCTGCAATATTACTGAGCGCATGCCATTCGAAATCAATACTTGAAAAGACTCTGCGAACTGAGCCAACCCGACCCACTCAAAGACACACGTGAAAGCACAAGGTGCTGAAATTCGAAAATAACGCAGAAGAGAAATGGCAGAAACAAAATTAATTAGAGATCCTTAAGCACGTACAGTCCCATACTCACAATGCAGGCCTTAAATCTATAAGAGGCATGAATTCTCATGAGCCCGCAGGGACTCACACGACTCCATACCTCTTGCTGAAACCATCTGCTACTTCTCCTCCTCATACGAAGAGGGTTGTATGGTGCTGAAGCCTACTTTTCGCTTGTTTTTGGTACTGAACTTTCCTAATGACCTCTTCGCGCTCCGTCTCTTGCTTGTGGAGGCCACCATCCACCCTTTCCCATCTGCAAAAGATACAGATCCACACGAGCTCCTGCATTGGTGGGGGCTCCAAAGAACGTACGCCTCTGACTGAGTAAGATCGGCCCCCATCTTGTCCTCAAATTGAGGGTGTTCTGGCGAGTTCAGCACACGTCTTTGTAGTGGTCAGTCTTTGGCATCGAATGCGGTCGATACGGCGGAGACCTCCCATTACTGGATATCATTAGTTTAATGACAGTATTATAGCCCTGGTAACAAGGGCTACTCAAAATTAGGGCGCACCGGACAGCAGCCATTTATTATCTCAGACGTAGATGCTCATCCGTCACGGCAACTGCAGACGACGCATGAGGCAATCTATATGCCTCCTGCCGCCACCGACTGCGATGCATGTTCATCGATGGTCGATGAGCGTGAATTTTGTATTCCCTAAAAAAAAGGGATAGGGCCACACCACGTGGCCACACACCAGACTTTACCCAGCGAGCAAAAGGTCATCCTGTCGATGTCGGCCGTGGTCAGTCCGCGCACAGCTGTGCGCGGGCCGCCTACGGTCGACGTCGACACGACGACCTTTTGCGTGCTGCCTGCAGACCATGATGATCTGCGACACAACAAAGACGCTCGTAAACATATACAGATTCGATCTGTGCCAGCAAGTGACGCGTAATGACCGTCTTGAAACTACCGAACACCCGCTGACCTTATGAAGCAGACTCCTGTGGGTCAGCCAAAGGCGTCTCAGTGCACGAAAGGCTATCGGGCCGACGGCGGTCGCAGCTGTCCGGTCTTGTGCTTTTGGATCACAACTGTCGTCATCCTGATGGCCTTTGCTGATTGGGGTAGACTCTCGTGATCATTTGCATACAGACAAGGCGCATTAGGCCGGCCTCGAATCTCATTGAAGGGCTGTTACCTTACCCTGTTAACCCATTCAGCCTGACGCACTACAGCAGGAGATGGGTCGACCATGATAATTCAAAGGTAGTGCCAGATTAGCTTGGCGCCTGTCGGCGGAAAGCTAATCTGACACTGCCCTTGAATTATCTTGGTCGATCCAAGTCCTGCAAGTGGTGCATAGTCATTAGATGACGCCTCCAAAATTTGGGAATAACGGCCGCCTTCCGGCTGAATGAGTTAAGCTGGAAAAGGGGGTGTAACTGCGCTCTAACGGAGAACGGCAGTTGGTACCTGGCTGTCAGGCATCACTCTGCCGGTACGCCTGATAGTCGACTTCAGACTTGCGCCTTAAAGTAACACACAACAAAATAGTATTTCAAAATCATCGAGCGGCGTTGATATGTACAGGCTCGTGAGGGTCTGTGCGTCTTGAAGACGTGAAAGGTGCTCCCTCTGCAAGGAGTTTTTGTCAGTTCCTCTAAATAGTACGGTTTTGATGAGCCATTCACGTCTAATTGCCTGACTGAACCGTTCTCGATGGTGTAGGACTTACCTCGCAATTTCTGTGGCTGGACGATGATGAGATGAGTGTCATCGGAACGAGACATTGAGTGAGCTGAAATGCTGCGCAAGCCACTACGATAAGTGTTCCGCTATCCTGCGCAAGCCACTATCCAACGTGCTCCGCCATAGCGGTGCAACTTGGGTAGTGACTTGCGCAGGATAGCGAAGCACTCTGCTTAGTGGCTTGTGCACGATAGCTGGGCACTTGCGTATGGATTTCAGCTTAAACAAGCAACTGTGGCCTGCTCATTACCTTCGATAGGATTCGACGCCGATGGCCCTTTGCTGAGGCTGACAGAACTCAACAGTGGTTTTGATGACCCAAGTTGAGAGGCAACGAGTAAACATATGAATGCACTTTAATCTTGATTATTGCCTTCTTGGGAATAATAGAGACAGGACAGAAAACCCTTAGGAATAACAAGAACATAGATTACTACATTAATTACAACCCTTTTCCCTTTTTCAAAGTGGTAAAACAACACTACGGAGTTGGAGATACTTATGTTCTTTGTTGTGCCGCCTCCTCTTGCTCACATTATCATTGATACTTCATTGATACATCATTGATTGTAAATACTGACGAGCAAAAGAAATGCGACATTTTTGGGATCATAGGAAACACTAAAGTGTCCTAATCCTTATGAGATGTTCAAAAATTAACATTTTAAAAAATGACATCAGCAGCAAATGTAGATTTTCTGCTGAGATAATTTTTTAAACCGTAACTACATGTTACAGAAAATCATCAACAAAGTACAAGTTACTGCCATAATGTACGACTTCAAAAATAAAAAT
>BTPG01000002.1:288262493-288269993 GCA_036245525.1 Semisulcospira habei | reverse complement strand
TTGGACATCTGGGGTTCTCTGAGATAATAATAAATAATAATACCGTTATTATGTAGGCGAACACAGACTTCAGAAACACAGTCTGGTACAAGTGGCAGCGGAAGAGTTAATGAATGTGATGACATCGTCCATTTGCGGGGGAGGGGGGGAGGAGGGGGGGGGGGGCATGCAGAGATGTGGCCAAGATTTATCCCAGCTTTGAATGGCCGTCTAGGATGAAAGTATTGTGAGGATCAAACAATACCCCCATCATAGACGTCCATGTTCTCGAGCATCTGTCGTCGCAGGTGGGCCAACGGTATAGATTATCACGACTTGAAAATCTATGCCTTGTACAAATGGTAACATGAACATATATGCTTTTTGCAGGTGGGTTCTTTAGAATGTTAACCTTTTGGGTGTCGGTAGAACTGTTGTTGCGATGATTCCTGCAACCCTTTGGCTGTCCGAAGCGCTTATAGTCGCGATGATTCCTGACGGAATCATCGCGACTGTAAGCGCTACCCACAGCCAAAGAATTAACCCATTTAGCCCTGACGCACTACAGCAGGAGATGAGTCGACCATGATAATTCAAGGGTAGTGCCAGATTAGCTTGGCGCTTGTCGGGCTGAATGAGTTAAGCATATTGCAGATGGAAGGCACTGTCTGATAAACTGAAACACATCTTGTGCTAGCGGACTCATTGAAATCTACGCTGCTGCAGATGGGCCCTTGAGAATCTGTGCGTCTGGAAGATGAAAGGGACTGAGCGAAGAAGTAAAACACCCGATACCAGCCTTTCACCAGATGACATTTCTTTTTCAATTTCCTGCGCGCACGTGCGAACCGGGGATAGGTTCTGATGCGTCGGTGCAGAATGACTGAGGAGCTCTTTCAGCTTTTGGAGCCAGATGCCCCATTCAGTCATTGCTATTTCTAGAGCTCAGATATTCCCGTGTTACTGCTGCCTTCACAGCAAACAAATCCAGCTTTCATTTCCAGAGGCGAAACGCCCATGTCTTGGCGATTTTTCAAAACAGAATACCATTGTCCAGACCAAAAAAAAGGGGACTGAGCGTGCAAAATGCAAATCCCAACAAGGAAATAAACGCGCTTAGAAAGGACACAATATTTGCCCTTTCTATAGTATAGTTGTCAGTATTAGTATAGTTGTTAGTATTAGCACAACTGTCAGTATAGTATAGTTCTTAATTCTGCGTGCCTGGGTGTATGTGTGTGCGTATGTCCGTCTTATCCATTTTATTTCACTTGATATATTTATTCGCTCCCGTCCAAACTGGAATTGACACTTTGTGGGATAAATACATTTTTTTGACTTGACTTTCTACGCGTGTTTCCTTGTCGTTGGGAATTTATTTGCACACATATTATATATATCCAGTTCAGTGCCATCCCTCCAGAGTCAGAGTGCCCGTGTAGCTTTGAATGCCGTTTCGTTTCCCAAAGATCCGTTTAACCCTTTCACTGCCAGCTTACGCAAATTGTATTTTTGATCTCGTAATTTCGTCAACGATCCACATCCGTACAAAGAAAAATGGTGTCAGCAAGAGGCATAGATCCTTATGAGCCCCCGCAATTGCGGGGGCTCATGAGGATCTATGTCTCTTGCAGTTGGGTGGTGTTCGCTTTTTGTCGGCAGTGAAGGGGTTGACAGATCTCTAGACACAAAAAAAATTCTCTCGACTTCAAGAACAGCAGGGCTGACATTCTAACAATCTCCCTAGTGCTTGACCCATTCGAGCGGTGACGTATACAAATGTCAGCACGTCTTAAATGTGTTAACACGTTAAGCCCTGAGGTCAAAATAAGGTAGCTGTTCTCTGAAGACTACATAACAGTCCAGGAGACAGGCTGTAGTGTGTCAGGGCTGAGAGGGTTAGTCTACGCGTTTCGGGTCAAAGTTTGGAATAGTCAATAACGAGCTAGGCGCCTAGATCATCTCACGACGAAAAACTAGCAGGACCACAGAGCATTTAAGCTTTCCTCACACGTTGCGGGGGCTCATGTGGATCTGTGCCTCCTCCTTTGTTTATTTTGTATCCGTTTTCTTGGCAAGGATGGGGTTACTTAGCGTTGGCAGGTTGCCAGAGCTGTGTCGCCGGATCTGCCAGACAAATGTCCGGTTTTTTTAAGGGTCCCCGGACACAATGTCCGGTTGTCAAAATTGCTAGCGGGAACGCTGGCTGCAATTCTCCGTCGGTTCAAATACATATTCTGTGTTCGCACGAAGTGAATGAGTTAACTTTTTTCACTTCCGAATCTTCAACGATCCGTACACTCTTCTTGAAATCCAATTCATTCTAAGCCATACATTTCGCCAGCAACGCTCTGGACTGAAGCAGATTCCACGGCAGGGAGACTTCATCGAATCAGGTTTGTCTCTCGTGCAGGAAAAGTAGACCAAATCGTGTTTTGATCGCCCATATCAGTTTTTTCGTCCACGAGCCAACGGGCTGACATTTCAGAGGCGCCGGCAAAGCACCAGTCGCGAAGGATGGAATAATTGTCCATGATTAACCCTTTGCGTGTCGGTAGCGGTTTTAGTCGCGACGATTCCTGCAGGAATCATCGCGACTAAAACCGGTACCGACGCGCAAAGGGTTAGGCTCGCTGAAAGTGCAACTGCCCATAGTAGCCTACTGTGTGTGCCTCGTAATTACTAGCACCGGTCGCGAGGGATGGAGTGATTGTCAACGTCCAAGGCTTACAGAAAGTGCAACTGCCCATAGTGGTCAAATAATAATAATAATAATAATAATTACGGTATTTATAATGCGCTTATTTTATAATAATATTAACTCTAAGCGCGCACTCACAACTCGCGCACGCATGCGCACGCTTTAGACAACGACTCACGTACCACAAATAGTGAAATACATTACGACAGTGTGCTTAGGGTGGGGAGTGTGGTGGTATAGTGCTAGAACTGTTGAAAGAGGTGAGTTTTGAGGGGGGACTGTAAGGAGGAGAGAGAGTGTTTCTGACGGAAAGAGAGTGGGAGAGTGTTCCAGGTGGATGGACCGTATACTGAGAAGGAGCGGGGGCCAAAAGTGCTGAGTTTGGTGCGGGGGATGTGGAGACGTAGAGGGTCGGAGGCGGAGCCGGGGGAGCGGGGAGGAGTGTAGGGGTGAAGTAAGTTGGAGAGATAGGCGGGAGCGCAGTTGTTCAGGGATTTGTAGCAGAGAGACAGAATCTTGTATTGGATGCGTTGGGGGATGGGAAGCCAGTGAAGGAGTTTGAGCAGGCGAGTGATGTGGTCGGATTTTTTCTTTCTGAGGACGAGGCGGGCAGCATTGTTCTGGACGCGCTGGAGAAATGTGTATGAAACGCTGTTATGTGTACTGTCACAAACAGAGCAAAGGTAGAGAATGCTCTGCTCGGCGCATGATCAAGATCTGAGCTGATCAGTCACTCCCCTTGAGCTAATACGGTCGATCTATCTCACTCTGTTGCCTCTGTCAACCCATTCGCTGCCACTGAACAGAGAAGAAAGGACTACACACTGCCCGACATTTTCGCGTGAAGAACATAGGTGAAAATATGAAAAATAGGCTCTATAGAACATAGGATCACCAAGAGACATGAATCCTCATGAGCCCCCGCAAATGCGGGGACTCATGAGGATTCATGTCTCTTGCAGCTTGGCTAGCGTTCGCCTTGGCCAGGCAAGTGAAGGGATTAAGACATTTTCACCGGTCTTCTGCGCGGAATTATATTCCAGATCATCTTTGTTCGCCTAATCACTCACTACACTCGAGCTGTTATGATAGACCCATCTCCCTCTGCGCTGGAAATGTCAAAGATAGTCATCGGTTTTCAGAGCGGGATTGTTTCGTTTCGTTTCGTTTTGTCTCGTTTCGTCTCGTCTCGTTTCGTCTTCTGTGTGTTCTGCCAGTTTTTATCGCCAGATCTGCTGCTTCAACAAACCGTGCGTTATAATAATCGTTCCATCTTCCTGAGTTGGCGCTGAACAGGAAACCGGAAAGTTTCTGCCAGGAATTATATTTCACTTGAGTAGAGCCCTTTGTGTTTCCTATCAGCTTCGATCGCCTATTTTTCATCCAGACTTTTTTTTTAATTTCCAGAAGGTAAAACCCGGCTTTGGCAAAGCAAAACTGGCTTTCACAACACAAATTAGATTGAAGTTTTGCGCGGACTCAAGCGTAGCTTTTTTAATTAAATCTAAGCTATTAGCATGTGTGTTCCTTGTGATCTTTTCCTGCAAGAGATCGTAGAATTTCATGAGCCCCTGCAGTCGCAGGGCTGCAGGGGCTCATGAAAATCAACATCTATTGCTAAAAGATATAGGCTCATTTTGCCGAAACGGTCTTTTCAAAAGCGCTCATATCGCCAAAGATTATTAACGCTGGAATCAGCCATTGTGCTCATCTCTCGCTAAAAGGTATTGTTAAGTCCTTTCTATTTATGTCAGTCCATGATGTCAAAGGCGTGCAGGGGAAACCTCTAACAATTGAAGTAACAAGATAAAAATTACGTCATGTCTAGTTACGCTAACCTCTCTGCTCTCTGTACATTTGGCGCGAAGCGCCCTATGTGCGTTTGTATGTATGTATGTGCGTTCTCGGAAGCCTCTCGACTGTTTGGCCTCACCATCAGTCTACACAAGACCGAGGTCCTGCACCAACCAGCCCCAGGCACAAGAGCACCCCCATCCAAAGTGTATATCGAAGGCACCGAGCTGAAGACTGTCGACCAGTTCAGGTACCTGCGGAGCATCATCTCTTCTGACGGTACTATCGACAAAGAAATCGCAGCTCCCATCAGCAAAGCCAGCAAAGCCCTGGGTCGTCTGCGCACTCGTGTGTTGAATAACAACAACGTCAATCTCTCCACCAAGATCAAAGTCTACAAGGCAGTAGTCCTTCCCAGCCTCCTCTACGGCTGTGAGTCCTGGACGCTGTACAGAAAGCACCTCAAGCAGCTTGAACGTTTCCACATGAGATCCCTGCGCTCACTCATGGGCACCAAATGGCAAGACAAGGTAACAAACATGGAAGTCCTAGACAATGCTGGCTTAGTGAGTGTTGTAGCCTTGTTCTTAAAGACACAACTTCGCTTGACAGGTCATGTCATACGCATGGATGATTCTCGCATGCCACGCCAACTCCTGTATGGTGCACTCTCAACAGGCGACAGGAAGCAAGGACGGCCAAAGAAACGCTTCAAAGACCGCATAAAAGACAGCCTCGAGTACTGCGTCTTCCCGGTAAAGGAACTTGAAGCACAAGCGAAAGACAGATCTGGCTGGCGTGCCGCCACCAGGAAAGCCTGCACGCTCTTTGAACACAATCGGCGCGAACAGATCACCAGTGCCAGAGCTCGCAGAAAGACAGCGTCGATTCTCCCCACAGCTACGTTCCAGTGCTCGCATTGCCCTCGCAGTTGTGGCTCCAGGATTGGCTTGGCGAGCCACACCCGCACCCACAAATAGAAGTCATGCACAATGACGACATCATCGGTTTCGACGGTCTACCCATTAGGTGCGTATGTATGTATGTGTGTGCGTATGTATGTATGTGTGTGCGTATGTATGTAAACAAGAGAATCTCCGATATTTGTGTACACACAAGCTTGAAACTTGGCGAAATACTTTCTTAAGTGGGTGGCTAAGAGAGCTTCAGAGCATATTGTAATTGAATATCTCATTGAAGAACTAAACAACCGTTTATATGAAGTCGGTTGACCCAGGTTAGAGTAAGTAATTTTGGTCATATTTACTTGAACTTTTGCATATAGATAGTTTGGAGAAAGACATTGGAAGAGTTCGTTAGCCAGCTTTGTATCCTATCAACTTCTTTAGTAATAAGTTAAATTCTTTTCAGAAAAGAATTAAAACACTAAAAAACCTTTACTTTTAGAGAAAGTCAGACAGTGGCGGTGACGTAAAGAGGCAACTCCGTCACCACGCAGACACTGACATAATACTCTAAATATAACGTCTCTCTCTCTCTCTCTCTCTCTCTCTCTCTCTCTCTCTCTCTCTCTCTCTCTCTCTCTCTCTCTCTCTCTCTCTCTCTCTCTCTCTCTCTCAATCAATCAATAAATAAAAACCCGATGTCTGGAGCTGTTTTCTTAGACCTACAAAAAGCATTTGATCTTGTCGACCATGACATTCTCTTAAAGAAGCTAGCAGCATACCATATAAGTGAAACTGCCATAGCATTTTTTAGATCATACCTAAAAGACAGAAAACAAAAGGTATATATACTCATGGAAAATACTCTAAACAAGGACAAGTTAACTACGGTGTCCCCCAGGGGTCGATCTTGGGACCTCTTCTATTTATAATATTCATTAATGATTTGCCTTTGCATATTACTAACACTGATGTTAATTGCTACCTGTTTGCGGACGATACGAGCCTCCATGTTTCGGGTAAAAAATCAGCTGACATTACCATTAGCTTACAAAGTAGTCTCAGCGAGGTTTCCGACTGGTGTAGAGAGAATCATATGGTTCTTCATCCAGGAAAAACAAAGAGTATTTTAATCACTACACGACAAAAACACCAACGCCGACCACAGCCGTTACATTTACAACTGAACGCTAAACCGATAGAACAAGTCACAGAGCGTAAATTCTTGGGAATACACGTTGACGAACAATTATGTTGGAGACGCATATAAATACAGTCTGTAAAACCATTGCTAAAAACACTTTCCTGTTGTCCCAGCTTAGACAAGTAACGGATACACATACTCGTAAACTGTTTTTTCATGCCCATATCAAGTCTCACGTTGATTATGTCTCCACAGTGTGGGACGGTTGTAGTGATGTTCACATGAACAGGTTAAACTCTATATATAAAAGAGCTGTCAAAATGATAGATATGCTGCCCATTCCTACCACAGACAAATTTAGACATCTAAACATTCTCGGCCTGCGTCAACAACTTAGTTTCAACAAATGCATCCTCATGCACAAGATATTAAATAACATGACACCGCAGTATCTAACCACCAAATTTGTGCCACAGCAAGAACGCGAACGGTCCTCAAGGAACAATACTTTACCCCTACCTCTGCCTAGAATTGACCTCTTTAAAACTAGTTTATCCTTTTCTGGACCGTTTGTATGGAACACTATTCCTGCACATTTGAAGACTATAGCCTCACTTGGAATCTTTAAAACGAAACTTTTTGATTACCTGATGAGCCAAACATAACAACACTGGGCATTTAAACAAACCCTGATGGTTAATGCTTTATGTAATATAATTATGCACTTATCTATATTGTTGGTGTGTGTGTGTGTGTGTGTGTGTGTGTGTGTGTGTGTGTGTGTGTGTGTGTGTGTGTGTGTGTGTGTGTGTGTGTGTGTGTGTGTCTGGTATAAGATGAATGTTAAGTGTTATTATTATTTTGTGTCATTTTTTTTAAAAAATTTATTGTTGCATGAAATAATATGTGTAAATATAATTCTTTATTATTATTATTATCTTTTAATCTATTTTATCTTGTAGATGTTAGCAACGGCA
>BTPG01000002.1:288244993-288259993 GCA_036245525.1 Semisulcospira habei | reverse complement strand
TTGTCATTCTCTCTCTCTCTCTCTCTCTCTCTCTCTCTCTCTCTCTCTCTCTCTCTCTCTCTCTCTCTCTCTCTCTCTCTCTCTCTCTCTCTCTCTCTCTCTCTCTCTCTCTCTCTCTCTCTCTCTCTCTCTCTCTCTCTCTCTCTCTCTCTCTCTCTCTCAACGGCAAGTTTGAAAACTGGTCCTGTTACCAATAACTTCTACCGTTGGAAAATAAAGGTTCATTGTTCATTGTTCATTGTGCGCGCGCGTGTGTGTGTGTGTGTGTGTGTGTGTGTGTGTGTGTGTGTGTGTGTGTGTGTGTGTGTGTGTGTGTGTGTGGACGCGTGAGTGCGTTTGTGCGCGGCGTATGCGCCTGTTTGTGTTTAGTGGACTATATATTTTGTATCACTGTGCTTTGATGTCTCTTTTTATGTATATCTTGTACTTAGTCGTAGTTGTAGCAACGGCAGGTACGAAAAATGGCATAGTCACTGACTGTGTTAATATCTTCACCGTTGTAAAATAAAGATTCATTGATTCATTGATTCATTGATTCTCTCTCTCCCTCCCTCCCTCCCTCTCTCCCTCCCTCTCTCTCTCTCTCTCTCTCTCTCTCTCTCTCTCTCTCTCTCTCTCTCTCTCTCTCTCTCTCTCTCTCTCTCTCTCTCTCTCTCTCTCTCTCTCTCTCTCTCTCTCTCTCTCTCTCTCTTGATCCAAATGATTTGCTTCGTATATAGGTCAAGTTATCATTAGCGCGTGTCTGTGTGTGCGCGCCAGCGTGTATGTGTGTGCGCGCGTTTCATGTACTTTATGTTTTCGTTTGTTTTTGTATGACCGAATGAATGAATGAATTTTGTTTAATGTCTCTTCATGTGTAATGTCTCCTACGCAGTTTTTCTTTGTGTAATTTGGTACTATTAGTATTACAATTATTATCCTGTGTTTGTAGAGTAGCAACGGCAAGTATGAAAAATGGCACACGTGCTAATTACTTCATCCGTTGAGAAATAAAGTTTCATTTCATTTCAAAGTTTCATTTCATTTCATTTCATTTCATTTCATTTCATCTCTCTCTCTCTCTCTCTCTCTCTCTCTCTCTCTCTCTCTCTCTCTCTCTCTCTCTCTCTCTCTCTCTCTCTCTCTCTCTCTCTCTCTCTCTCTAAAACATGAATGCGCCGGTTTCCTGCAACACGTGACTGCAGTTGATCAACCTGCTTGCCACGAAGTTCCCGTAGGCCATTCTACAAGCGTCCACCATCATGCCGCCCTTTGGTCAGCGCCACCCCCTGTTTGCAGCCAAAACAAATTCCAACGACAATCTCCATGCGGCCGGCAGGCGGACATCGCCATAGTCGACCACACTGCCACCTTCCTGACCAGGCTCTCTATCGTAACGGCGACTTTAAAAACCCCAGTGCTGAGGGCACCAAACGCATGGCCATCAATAAACGGTATGGTGAATACTGAATACCGGCCTTCTGCACCTCACCGCGGCCAAAGTCGCGCGGCAATCTACAAGGACCAGTCTGACCACAACAGTCTACAGCCGTGCCATTCTGACAGGTCAGAAGGGCGTAGCCACAACCTGACTCGGAGACACGACCATGGCAGGTCTGAGGGGTCAGTCCACCACGGCCAGGCCTTATCAGGTCAACTGAAGCAGCCAGCAATGTACCGCCCACAGACTTAAACGCGTCAAATATCCTGTTATGCCAAAATGGCACTCTGGTGAGATACAACAAGCGATGGAAGTAAGAGATGAATTAAAACGAGACAAGAAATTCGCTGAATACAAGAAGCAGCGAAACCATGTCAAATCTGTAGTTCGTAAAGCACAGAGTCAAAATGCAGAACAAGTTATTGCCGACGGCAAAGACATCCGTTCAGTCTGGCAAGTAATAAACACTTTCACCAAAGGTAACAGTAAACGATCGCCTAATATTCCGACCGATCTTACTGCAGATGCGCTTAACGCTCACTTCATAACTGTTGCTCAAACTCTGGCGAAGTCAAATACACCTAACCCTGTAAACTACACTTGCTCTCATCAACTACGTCACCATAGTCAACAGAGAGCCTGCAGCCCATTTTTAGTACCGCTTGTGACTGTCCTAGATGTAGACAAATCTATTTCCAGTTTAAAGAACAAATCGTCTTGCCGTCCAGATGGTATTAGTAGTCAGATTTTAAAACTATCTCTGCCTTACGTCGTCGAATCCCTGACCTTTATTTATAATTTATCGATCAGACATAACGTTTTTCCCGACGAGCTACAATAAAGCGAAGGTAATCCCTCTTCCTAAAAGCAAAGATTTATGCAACCTAAACGAGTACAGACCTATTTCCATATTTTCCTGTATTTCAAAACCGCTCGAGAAACATATCCATACTCATCTTCTAAACTTTCTGGAGCAAAACCATCTGATAACTGCAGCACAATCAGGATTTCGACATCTACATTCGTGCCAAACTGCCCTCAATCAGTTAATTGATAAATGGCTCTCTGCCATAAATGACAGTAAAGTATCAGGTACAATCTTTCTTGACCTGAAAAAAGCTTTTGATCTTGTCAACCACTCTATCCTACTAAGAAAAATACCATTCTATTACATTGACTCAAATACTGTCTCCTTTATATCTTCCTATCTCAGGGACATAACGCAGAAAGTACTGCTAAATGGCAAATTTTCCTCTGACGGGTTAGTAACTTGCGGTGTTTAACAGGGCTCTATTCTAGGGCCGTTATTATTTAATCTATTTATTATTGATCTGCCACTGTGCATATCTCATTTAGACGCAAACTGCGATCTGTTCGCAGAAAACACGACCATACACACATCTGATAAAGATATCGCAACCATTAATAAGTGTGATGAAACTCTATGCTCACCCATAGGGTTCACACAGAGGGTTCAGTACGGTACGGTTTTTGTCAGCGGTTTCTTTGTGACAGATACTCCGTGAGGCACGTGGCCCACGTGAAATCGTAGGGAAAGGGTTTGCACGAGGGTTTTAGTGAGAGTTCAGGCGAACAGAGCTGTAGGAAAGTCAGTGCGGGCTAGACTGTCAGTAAGAACGGATGTATGTCAGATACACTAGCCGTATTCCAAGACTCTGAAACCTAGAATTCGGGTATGTGTTTTATATGTATTATTGATGGTTACCGAGTTAAGATAGTATGCTTTAGTAAGAGGTAATTCGGTTGTGTAGCGTTGACTGGTTTGGTCCAGTTATGTGGGTTTGAGATTCGTTGAGGTAACAGGTGTTTTTTCTATGTAGTTATTTACCGAGATGGATAACTAAGGAATGTTGGGTGTGTGCCCAAGTCGTTATGAAGGCAGTACGTGATTGGTTAAGTATAGTCTTTTCTAATGTATGAAAGAATGTATGGTTATAGTCTGTTTCAATGTAGTGACAAAGTTATGGGGTATTAAGAAAGTAGTTCGGGTTATGAAGCACGTGTGTGTGTGTGTGCGAATGAACGTGTGAGACTTATGTGTATCAGCCAGGTTACGTAATGTATCTCATATCATCCAATATGTGTGTGTTTAGCAAGTGTTATGATTTAGGACTTTCTTGTTTAGAGTGCTTGTCGGGGGCGGAGCGACGGACGCCGAGACGTCAGTCACCAGAGGCTACCGCCGAGGGACCTATTGTGAGGTCATCTCTTCATCTCTTCACTCAGGGAGTGGGTTTTGTATTTATACGTTTTTTACATTTTTTGGAAGTTGTTACTGTAAATATGGAGTCGGACCAGGTGGAGGTGTATATTAAGCAAGGGGAGAGATTGGGTCTTAAAGAGGGCAAGCTTTTTGATTACGTTGAAATATGCAAGGATAGGGAGGATAGGGGGAGGGAGAGAGTACTTAAGAAAGAGGAACTAGAGGTTTAGAAACCCTTAAAAGAGAAGGAATTAGAAGCTCAAAGAGGGAGAGAGAAGGAGTACTTAAGAAAGAACTAGCGTTTCAGAGAGAGAAAGACGAAAAGGAGCGAGCCTTGAGAGAGAGTGAGAATTAGAGAATCAGAGAGAGGAAAAAGAGAAAGTTAGGGAGTCGAAAGAGAGAGAGATAGGGACGAAGGTGCAGCTGCAGTTGGCTCGAGAAGCGGGTTCTAGGGCACCTCCAGATAGTGATTCGGTAGGTCGGGGACTCCGTAACTTCCCTAGACTGCCAATGTTTAAAGGAGTCGGTGGACTCCATTGACGCTTTTCTGTGCCGGTTTGAGGCTCATGCGCAGACATTGAGTTGGCCATCTGCCAACTGGCCCGTTTTGCTTTCGTCGGTGCTAGAAGGTCAGGCCTTGAGTCTTTTCCATAGCTTGAACGTATTGGGGAACGTAGATTATGATACTTTGAAGGAGTGTCTATTGCAGAAGTTCCTGTGTAGTGCGGAGGGATTCAGGGAACGCTTGAGAGCTTGTCGGCCAGAGACAGGGGAATCGTTTGTGTCGTTTGACAAACGGTTGTCCCACTTGCTCGTGCGTTGGATCGAACTGTCCAAGATCGTACGAGGCATTATTTGGTCTCATGTTGGCGGAACAGTTCTTTGGTAGTGTTTCCAAGGATCTTGCTGTGTTCTTGAGGGAACGTAACCTTAAGAGTACAGAGGAGCTAGTTCAGAACGCGGAGGCTTTTCGGCTCGCGCATCCGACGAAAAACCTAGCGCGCAGAACTGAGTTGAGTCGCCGCCAGGCGGGTTGGTCGCCGCTAACACGACTGGGGGATATCGGGGCGTCAATACCTTGCGTGGGGCCCAACTATTTAACGGTAGTGATACTTTCCGTTTTCGACGTGGGGATAGATGGTAACAACAGTGGCGGTCGCGATCCTTGCGCACGGGGAGAGAAATCTGGGCGTGGGTATGGACGTGATCGTATTGCTAATTCCGACTCTCAGTGTTTTGCGTGTCGTGAGTACGGGCATTTCAGTCTGAACTGTCCTTACAGTAGTTCAGGCGCGGAGTGTTTTACGTGTCATGGACACGGCCATTTCGCTCACGCTAGGAAGCGTCACGGGTCCGTTGGAGGGGGCTGGGCAGCTCACTCACACGGCCAGTGTTGCGGTGCCAGTCGGAAAGGAACCGCATATGGGCGTTTTTGCTCGGCTGACGGAGGTGGGTTCCTACCGTTAGTGGACGGGGTGGTAAATGGAGTTGTAGTTTCCGTTTTGCGCGACTCTGGTGCCTCGACCGCGGGGTCAGGCGTCGCCTCGTTAGGAAAGATCAGAAGGTGATTTCGTTTGGGGGAAGGGTAGAGTCTTTTCCTTTAGCCAAGATAGACGTTGGCACTCACTTCTTTGTAGGGGAGTTGCTTTTTTGTGTCATCGATGAGCCGGTCGTTGACTTGATCATCGGAAACATAAAGGATGTCGAGCCAGTCGTAGGGATGTTCGGAGCGATTAAGGGGGCTCATATCCCTTGCGAAGCTGTCGCATCAGTCGCGACGGGAGCTCGAGTCGGGTGCGGTGGTGAGGAAAAGGCTGAGTTGCCATCTGCAGATAGTTCGCCTCTTGACACTCTCTCGCCTGCCGAGCTCATTGAGTTGCAGCAGGCAGATGGATCGTTACAGGGTTGGTTTGAAGAAGCTGCAGTAGGCGAGATTAGGCAAAGTGGGGTGAACGCATACCAGTTTGTAGTTGAAGACGGTTTGCTACGGCGTCATTTTTGGAAGGAGGGCGCACCGTTAGCTGTTCCGACAGCCGTACAGAGCGCTGTACCGTTTTCGCTGCGTGCCAAGGTTATGAGGGCGGCCCATGACGGTTTGGTAGCTGGGCATTTCGGCGTTAGAGGAACGCTGGGGCGGGTCCGTCTCAGGGGCTCGTGGCCGGGTGTGGCGGCGGACGTCGCACGGTATTGCCGCTAGTGCGACGTTTGTCAGGATAGTCCTCCGTATAGCCAGGGCTATGCCGGGATGGGTAGAAGGAGCGGTCCGCAGCGTTGGCTCACCAGTCGGGTTGGCCAAAGACAAAATAGTTCTGTTGCGGACAGCAATGCCGCACACCACCCAGTCTTTAGGTAAGGCGGTCACTGCTGGTTCTCGCTATTGTGTGCCCGTCGTTGGGTCGTTTTCATTTCTAGGGATGTTAACGCGTTAGTAGTACTGTTTTCGCGTTCGCAGTGCGATCCGAGGGTGTGCGTTGAGGTTTAAGGCTGTGTTTAGTTCTTTTGTTTGTGATCGGGTAGTGTATTGCGTCCAGTAGTCTTAAAACGAAACTCGGTCGTTTCTTTTTTTCCCGAGGAAGGGGGAAATGTGATGAAACTATGCTCACGCATAGGGTTCACACAGAGGGTTTAGTACGGTACGGTTTTTGTCAGCGGTTTGTTTTGTGACAGATACTCCGTGAGGCACGTGGTCCACGTGAAATCGTAGGGAAAGGGTTTGCACGAGGGTTTTAGTGAGAGTTCAGGCGAACAGAGCTATAATAAATTCAGTGCGGGCTAGACTGTCAGTAAGAACGGATGTATATCAGATACAGGCTATACAAGCCTGCAGACGTCGTGGGCAACTCCTATAAAATCTTCGTTCGCGAAGTCAAGCCAAGATATCAGATACACTAGCGTATTCCAAGACTCTGAAACCTAGAATTAAGGTATGTGTTTTATATGTATTATTGATGGTTACCGAGTTAACGAAGAGGTCGCCAAGACCGAAACAGCTGTCCACACCGGCTAAATATCTGGACCCCCCTTGGGGGACCTAGATTTAAATATCCATGCACTGAGTGGCTGGAACAGTGGATATGTGATACGCCCCCTTCGGGGGCTTCCATATGCATTGCTTTCAGTCACTTTCTTAGCGCCCCCTCTCTTTCCTATCTCTTTTTTTTTGTGCTTTGGCCATAGTAGATCTATGATCACTGGTCGATTATGCACATTTCTCTCCCCTGACAGTGCTATAACCTACTTTACTTTGTAACCTTCCGAAGTAATAGTATGTTCGGCTCGCATATGCTACTATTCGTATATTCAGTGACAAGTTTCCTATTACCTAATAATCTTCTACTCTTGCTGCAGATTATGTAATAATTCGACTGTCTGCATATATATATATTCTTTACTTTTAACAAAGGCGTCGCCCAAAGCCAAAAAATGCACTCAATCAGAGTAGCTCCAAGGGACATAATTTTCAATAAATTCTGAGAATGCTGTGCTAATGCCATGTAATTCCAGGCTGGTAAGCTTGCATTGTGTCATCAGCTGTCCTTTTGTGACTGCATCGCTTATTAGATCTTTTGAGCCTTCCACTGAACGCCTACTACATAAAGTAATATGGGCTACCCCCAGGCGCCCCGCAACCCACTGGAGAATATCCAGTCCTCCCCCGAGAGGGGAGGCTAGTGCATGAATATTCCCAAACAGATCTTGGACCTGCTGGATAGATTCAAGATTTTGCCGCCTACGACCGGTTTCGACCCAAGGTGGGTCTTATCAGGTAGGCATACGGCGTAACCCAAAATTGCAAACACAACGCATGTACTAGAAGCCACCTCCAGAATTTACCGGTAGCACCACTAGTACAAAGTGGATTGCATCCCTAAAACTTTATGAGGTGTTACAGTGGAAGAAGACAGACTAATTTTGAAAAGGCAACACCTAGGCAATTTTGTGGTACAATTATTCTTTACTTTTAACAAAGGCGTCGCCCAAAGCCAAAAAATACACTCAATCAGAGTAGCTCCAAGGGACATAATTTTCAATAAATTCTGAGAATGCTGTGCTAATGCCATGTAATTCCAGGCTGGTAAGCTTGCATTGTGTCATCAGTGACGTTTCTGTTCCCGACTTGAGCATTAGCGATCATTTCCCTGTAGTGTGTAACTGGGCTGCGCAAATTCCAAAGACTAAAAAGAAAGGTCATATCACCGTAACATATCGCTCTTTTAAACATTTTAACCAAAACGCATTTTTACATGATCTTAGTAATGCGTGCTTTGACTCAGTAACCGAGTCCAACGACCCAGAGGTTGCTCTATCTGCATGGTACAGCATTTTCCTTGGGGTACTCAACAAACACACACCCCTCAGGGAGAGGCGTGTCAAAAGCGCGGTACTACCCTCATGGATTACAAAAGAACTGATGCAGGCCATGGAGTTTAGGAACACCCTCAGGAGAGAAAAGAAGTTTGACGAGTTTAAAAAGCAGCGTAATCGCGTCAAGTATATGTTACGTGAAGCGAAAAAAAGCCTTTGTAAGAAATACTATTAAAAACAACAAAGACGGGTCTGCTATTTGGCGCGTACTGAATTCCCTTACCCGAGGCTCTAGTGCATCCACGGTAATCCCTAGTGATCTATCCGCTGACATGTTTAATAATCACTTCCTGTCTGTTGCTGAAGTTTTCTCAACACAAGGAAATGTCAATGATAAGTGTTTCGATATTTTAATTAACTACTGCAATCAGAAGACTGTGACTCCTTTTAGCATTCCATCGATTGCAATACATGAAGTAGGTAAATTCATAAGTAGCGGCGAACAAGAAGTCATCAGGCCCTGATGACATAAATCCTAAAGTTCTGAAACTACCCCTACCTTACATTGTTGAATCGCTGACATACATCTACAACCTATGTCTCCATCAGAGTGTATTTCCTACACAGCTTAAACTTGCAAAAGTAATTCCACTACCGAAATCCAAGGACAGGGGAAATCTAAATAATTATAGACCGATTTCGTTACTGTCCGTGTTAAGCAAACCTCTCGAGCGACACCCCCACCCGGGTCTGCCCTGGGGGACTTGGGTGGGGTTAGGTACTTTTTAGTTCCCAGGGTCACCCTGGTCAGCCCCACTGGGTGAGTTTTTCTCTCTATTCTGGGGC
This sequence comes from Semisulcospira habei, assembly GCA_036245525.1. Lineage (NCBI taxonomy): Eukaryota > Metazoa > Mollusca > Gastropoda > Semisulcospiridae > Semisulcospira > Semisulcospira habei. Next base: position 288,251,198 of record BTPG01000002.1, on the reverse strand, counting down.
ATGTGTTTCTGTCTACCCGAGGTCCATTCACCTGTATTTGCCTTTTTAAAACTCTCCCTACTGTCTGCACTGCCTGTAGCTCTTGATATTGGATGTGTGTTGCTAAATGGTCTTAGCTTTATTTAGGCCCCATGTGTTAGGTTTATTTAATGTATTTGACCGGCTGGCGACATACATTCAATGTTCTGTTTAGTTTGTTTTTTTTCACAAGCAGTGCAGGCACGTCCTGAGAAAGCCTTGTTGCTGTCGGGACGTTAAGCAATGTACAATCAATCAATCTCTCGAGCGACATGTACACAAACATTTGTCTCAGTATTTAGAGACAAATAATATGCTTCATCCCTTCCAGTCTGGGTTTCGTCCGAAGTATTCCTGTCATACAGCGCTAAGCAGACTTGCAGATAAGTGGTTATCTAACGTAAACAATTCGCAACTGACGGGTGTTATTTACCTTGACTTTAAGAAGGCGTTTGACCTGGTTAACCACGACACTCTGATAAGCAAACTTAGTCATTATTTAAAAAACGTCTCAGCAGTTTCCTTCTTTAGTTCATATCTAAAGGGAAGAAAGCAAAAGGTTGTAGTTAATGGATCACACTCTGAAGTGAAGGAGGTTAAGTTTGGAGTACCTCAAGGGTCAGTGTTAGGCCCTCTTCTATTTTGTTTATACATCAACGATCTGCCTCTTCACCTAACGTCAGAATCTATCGAATGTGACTTGTTTGCTGACGATACGTCAATCCACACGGCAAATAAAAACCTTAATGTGGTTGCAGATGACTTACAACAGAGCCTTGATGAGGTGTCCGCTTGGTGTGAACGTAACTCGATGAGTATCCATCCAGCAAAAACTAAGTCAATGGTAATTGCGACACGCCAAAAACACCAATTAAGCCCCCTTTCACTTGATTTGTCCTTCGAAGGCAATTCTATTGAGCAAGTGTCTGAACACCGCCTCCTTGGAATTATCATAGATGATCAGCTCAAATGGCAGGCACACACACATAAAGTGTGTAAAACTGTTTCAAGGAACATTTTCATGCTGTCCAAACTGAAGCACTTCACTGACTTTGAAACCAGAAAATTATTTTATTATGCACATATTCAGTCCCACATTAATTATGCTTCGACGGTGTGGGATGGCTGTAGAGATGTACATTTAAAAAGACTGATCTCCTTACACAGAAGAGCAGCGAAATTAATTTTACCTGATCCTACTTTGACAACGGATGATAAGATTTACAAAGCGGGACTTCTTTCTCTCAAAAAGCAGTTTGCATTCAACAAAGGTGTTCTCCTTTATAAGATTCGGAATGACAACACTCCGGAATATCTAACCCAGCTGCTAGTCCGGTCACAGTCCCGCTATGGCGATACAAAAAGCCTATATGTAGTACCCAAAACGAGAATAGACTTATTTAAAACCAGTCTGGCATTCTCGGGGGCGACTTTGTGGAATTCGCTTCCATCCCACACGAAGACCACTCCAACGGTATCATGTTTCAAGAAAAGTCTTTTTGAACATTTATCTTCGCAGCCATAACTATCTTCAAGCTTTGCTTTCTATACGTAGATATCATTGTTAGTAATGTACCCATTCTACTGCTGTGTATGTATAGTGCTGCTGTGTTGTTGCTTCCCCCCCCCCCCCCCCCCTTACCATTGCTCCAACTCCCCCAACACACCGTAGGCGTTCGTCCTATACATGTATTAATGTAATGTAATTGTTGTGTTGTAGATGTAGCAACGGCAGATTTGAAAAATGGCATTGCCTCTGGTATTGTTAATATCTTTACCGTTGTAAAATAAAGATTCATTGATTCATTCATTGATTCACTCTCTCTCTCTCTCTCTTCTCTCTCTCTCTCTCTCTCTCTCTCTCTCTCTCTCTCTCTCTCTCTCTCTCTCTCTCTCTCTCTCTCTCTCTCTCTCTCTCTCTCTCTAATCCGGCGCGATCCTGTACGTCCTCAGCAAACAGGATTAGCTGTTTATATACATGACTCTATTGCGCACTTTACACGCAGAAGAACAGACCTTGAATCAGACTCTGTTGAAAGTGTGTGGGTTGAGGTGAAAACAAACAGATCGGCCCCTTTGCTTTTTGGATTTGTATACCGAAACCCGTCTGCGTCATTTGAGTGGTATGACGACTTTTTAAATATGGCGGATAAGGTTAACAAAAGCAGCAGTGAAGTGTTATTACTTGGCGATTTTAACATTAATATGTTTGTCTCGAACCCTGCTTGGGAATCCACAATCACTATGGTTGGTCTCCAGCAGATTATCACGTCTGCAACTAGAGTTACAGAGTCGTCTGCCACTCTAATTGATCATGTATACACCTCCAACAATTCAAGGGTTCTTAGTTCTTGTGCCCTTCAAGTGGCGATCAGTGACCACTACCCTGTGTGCTGCAGCTGGGCTTTGAGGTTGGACAAACAAAATCGGAAAAAAAACAGCATACCACAATCTATTATAGATCGTTTAAAAAGTGTAATAGGGATATGTTTCTAGCCGAACTAAATGAAACCTCTTTTTTTTTCGGTTTACAATCATACGAGTCCTGAAGATGCGTTGGCCGATTGGTATAGATTGTTCCGTCGGGTTCTTGACAAGCATGCGCCGTTGCGTGAAAAGAGGGTGAAACATGTGCATTTACCCCAATGGTTAAGAAATGACATTAAAGAGGCCATGGCTGTCAGAAATGAACTAAAACGCAACAAAACAAAGATTTTGGTGCTTTCCGCAAGCAGAGAAATCGTGTTAAATACATGGTATTAGAGGGGAAAAAAAAACCACTTTAAGCGATTGATGGACAACAAAACAGACACCTTATCTGTCTGGCGCGCCCTTAATGCGTTCACTAAATCGCGACAAACAGCACCATGTACATCTATATCTGCAGACACATTTAACAACCATTTCTTGTCTGCTGCTGATTCGTTGTTAAGCAGTACGACAACTCACACACCAGCTATATCCGAAAAGCTTACAGATTTTTGTGAGGACAAACTCGCGCCAAACGTATCCTTTAGTATTCCTCCGCTTACTGTATTTGACGTTGGCAAATCTATTAGCCAACTCAAAAATAAGCGCTCGCTTGGTCACGACGGGATAAATACATACTTTTTAAAACTTGCTGCCCCGTATGTGGTCGAGTCTTTGACATTTATTTATAATCTCGTTTTACAACATGGTACATTTCCAAACAGCTGGAAAGTAGCCAAAGTTATTCCTCTGCCTAAAAGTAAGAACCTCTCAGACCCTAATAAGTTTAGACCAATCTCGCTCTTGTCAGCTCTGTCAAAACCAATAGAAAAATATGTACACAGGCATCTGAGCTATTTTCTTGAAAAACATAACTTGCTTTACCCACTACAGTCAGGTTTTAGACCTCGCCACTCATGCCACACAGCTCTAGCTCACTGACCAATACGTGGCTTACGTCCATGAACAAAGCTGAAATGACCGGGGCTGTATTTCTAGGTTTCTCAAAAGCCTTTGATCTAGTAAATCATGATATGTTGATACTAAAGCTATCACTGTATCACGTAAACAAAGCATCCTTGGACTTTTTCAAATCCTACCTGCACGGAAGACGTCAGTATGCGTTTGTTAACGGAAAACGTTCCGCTGAAGGCATACTAAAGCATGGCGTGCCTCAGGACTCAATATTAGGGCCCTCTTATTTTCCATTTACATCAATGATATGCCATTGCATATTTCAGATCTAAACGTACGCTGTAGCCTGTTTGCTGATGATGCTACTCTCGACGTGTCGTCAGCGAATATCTCCACAATCAATTCCTCACTTCAACAGGGCTTAACTGATGTTTCAAAATGGTGTCACACTAACTATATGGTACCAAATCCGTCTAAAACAGAATGCATGCTAATAACTACACGACAAAAGCAGCAGCTACATCCACCCCCGCTTAGCCTTTCTCTCAACTCTGAGCCAATTAGACAAGTTAGAGAGCAACGCTTGTTAGGCGTCATTATCGACGACCAACTCACATGGCACGCGCATGTCAGCAGCGTATGTCGAACAGTGTCCAGGAATTTATATCTTCTTTCAAAACTGCGTTATTTTACAGATACACCAAAGAAGTACCCAACGGAAAAAGAAACACGCTTAGAAAAGACGGGTACAACACAATTTATTAATATTTCGGGTAAATACCCTTTGTCAAAATAGACAAACAAACAAACAGAGAGATTAGCCGCTACTTATCTTCATTGGCAAAAGGAATATGGCACATTTGGTTGCCACATTCCTTTTGCCAATGAAGATAAGTAGCGGCTAATCTCTCTGTTTGTTTGTTTGTCTATTTTGACAAAGGGTATTTACCTGAAATATTAATAAATTGTGTTGTAACCGTCTTTTCTAAGCGTGTTTCTTTTTCCGTTGGGTACTTCTTGCATATTACACGCTTGGCAGTCACCTTTTTGGTCTGGATTACAGATACACCGACAAGGAAAATATTCTATAACGCACATATTCAATCCCATATAGATTATGCTTCTACAGTTTGGGATGGATGTAGCGATGCGTGCATAAAAAGGCTTAATGCTCTTCATCGTAGAGCAGCCAAATTAATCCACCCGGATAGTAAAGAAAGCACCGACGACCGACTCAAAGCCCTCGACATGCTGCACCCCACCCGGGTCTGCCCTGGGGGACTTGGGTGGGGTTAGGTATTTTTTAGTTCCCAGGGTCACCCTGGTCAGCCCCACAGGGTGGGTTTTTCTCTCTATTCTGGGGCATGTGTTTCTGTCTACCCTTTGTCCATTCACCTGTATTTGCCTTTTTAAAACTCTCCCTACTGTCTGCATTGCCTGTAGCTCTTCATATTGGATGTGTGTTGCTAAATGGTCTTAGCTTTATTTAGGCCCCATGTGTTAGGTTTATTTAATGTATTTGACCGGCTGGCGACATACATTCAATGTTCTGTTTATTTTTTTTTTCACAAGCAGTGCAGGCACGTCCTGAGAAAGCCTCGTTGCTGTCGGGACGTTAAGCAATGTACAATCAATCAAACCTCGACATGCTGCCTCTGCGTAAGTTACTTATGTACAATAAAGGCGTACTTATGTTTAAAATCTACCACTCTAAAACGCCTAGTTATCTAACAGATCTATTTAGCCCTGCTCATACGCCTTATAAAACGACGAGGAACAATCTATCCATACCAAGGCCGCGCCTCTATATATTCAAAACTAGTTTGTCTTACTCAGGAGCCAAACTATGGAATCTGTTGCCTATCGACATTACTGGGGCTCCTTCTTTGTCCACATTCAGAGCCCGCTTATTTCGGCAGCTGAAAGAAAATTAAGCCCATAGTTGTGTAGTTGTGTCGGCGTTTTTCCAGCGCATTGAGTTATATTGTTGAGTTTGCTGTTGCTGTTCAAACTAAGTTTTTAACGTTCATGTTTAATCAGGTTTGTGTGTGTGTGTGTGTGTGTGTGTGTGTGTGTGTGTGTGTGTGTGTGTGTGTGTGTGTGTGTGTGTGTGTGTGTGTGTGTGTGTGTGTGTGTGTGTGTGTGTGTGTGTGTGTGTGTGTATGTGTGTGTGCGTGTGAGTGAGTAACTGTTTTTTTTTTTTTTTTTTGCTCACGTTTTGCCTTTCCAGTTTTATTAATTTTAGTCACGCGCGTGAGATTGATGTGTGAGTGCGTGTGCAAGGACATGATTGAAAAAAGGTCTGTGTACCTAATCATTTATCCTTGAGAAATAAAGTTTCATTTCATTTCATTTCTCTCTCTCTCTCTCTCTCTCTCTCTCTCTCTCTCTCTCTCTCTCTCTCTCTCTCTCTCTCTCTCTCTCTCTCTCTCTCTCTCTCTCCCTCTTTCTCTCTCTCTCTCTCTCTCTCTCTCTCTCTCTCTCTCTCTCTCTCTCTCTCTCTCTCTCTCTCTCTCTCTCTCTCCCCCTCTCTCTCTCTCTCTCTCTCTCTCTCTCTCTCTCTCTCTCTCTCTCTCTCTCTCTCTCTCTCTCTCTCTCTCACACACACACACACACACACACGCACACACACACACACACACACACACACCTCCATGAGGATCTATGCCTCTTGGAGATGTTTGGAGCGCGCGTACATCGTTTGATGTATTTTTATATGTGTAGAGTAGCAGGACAGTTTGGAAGATAGGCATTGCTATACCTAAACCTTTTTATACTGAATAAAAACGTTTCATCATCCTCT
>BTPG01000002.1:288209993-288239993 GCA_036245525.1 Semisulcospira habei | reverse complement strand
TCAATGCTGCTACCTCTCCAGGCATAACTCCAGACAACTTCAATTCCCACTTTTTAAATATTGCTGAGTCCCTTGTACAGTCTTTTTCCAGTGGCACTGATAGTTACAGTTGTTCTAATAAACTGCGCACACACTGTGAGTCTGCAACAGGTGCGTCATTCTCCATACCTCTTATGACAGTGTTTGAAGTAGGTAAATATATTTTTACTCTAACAAGTAAATCGTGTGGCCTGGATGGAATAAATAACATGGTACTGAAATTGTCCCTTCCATACACAGCTGACACCTTGACATTTATATTCAACATTTCTATCAAGCAAGGTATTTTTCCAGATGCCATGAAAGATGCTAAAGTTGTCCCCATTCCCAAATGTACAGATCCCAAAAGTCCAAACGATTTCCGTCCTATTTCAGTGTTATCACTATTATCGAAACCACTAGAAAGACACGTTCATAAGCACCTACTCCAATTCTTGGAGAATCACCGCCTCCTCGTATCTCTTCAGTTCGGTTTTAGACCTAAACACTCATGCCATACTGCCCTCGTTCACATTGTCGACTCTTGGCTCTCATCAATAAACAATTCCAATTTAAATGGTGCAGTTTTTCTGGACCTCACCAAAGCATTTGATTTAGTCGATCACAACATTCTTTTAAAGAAACTTTCAGTATATAAGCTTGATTCGAACTCTATAGATTTTTTCTCCTCCTAACTCAGTAACCGCCGACAGAAGGTGTACTCAAACGGAAGATATTCGAAAGAAGGTATAGTGAGGCACGGAGTCCCCCAAGGATCTATCCTAGGGCCTCTTTTATTTTCTATATTCATAAATGACCTACGTCTTTCCATCTCAAATCCTGAGGTTAAATGCGAACTCTTTGCTGACGATTCAACGCTGCATACATCAGACAAACGTGAAACGACGCTAAATTGTATCCTCCAGCAAAGTCTCGATGAAGTGTCAGATTGGTGTACGCAAAATCGCATGCTAATCAGTTCTTCTAAAACCAAAAGCATGTTGATAACAACCCGCCAAAAGCGTCAGCTACATCCTGCCCCTCTGAAACTGTCACTTGGCAATAAACCTATCCAACAAGTATCCAGGCACCGCCTACTGGGAGTTGTAATTGACGACCAACTGAACTGGTCGCCGCATATCGACAGTTTGTGCAAAACCTTGTCCATGAATGTATTTCTGCTATCTAAACTTAGACATATTCTTAGTACAAAGTGCTGTACATTGTTCTTTCACGCACACATTAAAAGCCACTGTGACTATGCGTCCTCTTTGTGGGACGAATGCAGTGAACTTCATTTTAAAAAACTAAACTCGCTGTATCGTCGTTCAGTTAAGTTAATTATTCCAAACCCTACTTCCACGGACGAGAAAATAAAATCCCTTGGCCTGCTTCCACTGAAGGAACAACTCAAATTTAACAAATGCGTCCTCATGCACAAAATATTTCATTATCAAGCCCCGGAATATCTGCGCATGATATTTAACTTCAGCCCTCGGCATCGACTACATACGAGGAATGACTTGCTTCACTTACCCCGCCCACGGATAAGCCTTACAAAAGCCTTCTATTTTCTGGTAGTTCTGTCTGGAACTCATTGCCATTACACATTAAATCATTTTCCGATAAAACCCATTTTAAACGTGCATTGCACACTCACTTTCAATCAGCGTGACTTCACAGTTTGCCATATTTACTGCTGATAACACGTAAACGTAAAATATTTTTCTCTTTCTCCTTACATTTGCTACCTGATCATCTCTTGTCTTGTCGGTGTCACTATACGCTATTGATGCTGCTGATTCTATGACACTGTCTTAGGTGAGTATAATATTAATGCTGTGCACGCGTTTCGTTCTATCGGAGGCAGTTACAAATTCTCCATTGTCATTTTTTCCCCTCCTTTCGATGATTCCCCTATTGTGGTTTTTTCCGTAGTTTTGCTTCCTCATCTTATTATTATTATTATTATTATTATTATTATTATTATTATTATTATTATTATTATTATTGTGGTTGGGGTTTTTTTCGTAGTTTTTCTTCCTCTTCTTCTTCTTATTATTATTAATGTTATTATTTGCATGCTATGTTTATTTTCCTGTTATATTGTTTGTTTACAGGACAGCTTGTAAGACAGGCATTGCGTTGCCTAATAGCTTTATCCTGAATAAATAAAGATTCATCATCATCATCTCTCTCTCTCTCTCTCTCTCTCTCTCTCTCTCTCTCTCTCTCTCTCTCTCTCTCTCTCTCTCTCTCTCTCTCTCTCTCTCTCTCCCCCCACCCGGGTCTGCCCTGGGGGACTTGGGTGGGGTTAGGTACTTTTTAGTTCCCAGGGTCACCCTGGTCAGCCCCACAGGGTGAGTTTTTCTCTCTATTCTGGGGCATGTGTTTCTGTCTACCCTTGGTCCATTCACCTGTATTTGCCTTTTTAAAACTCTCCCTACTGTCTGCACTGCCTGTAGCTCTTGATATTGGATGTGTGTTGCTAAATGGTCTTAGCTTTATTTAGGCCCCATGTGTTAGGTTTATTTAACGTATTTGACCGGCTGGCGACATACATTCAATGTTCTGTTTTTTCACAAGCAGTGCAGGCACGTCCTGAGAAAGCCTTGTTGCTGTCGGGACGTTAAGCAATGTACAATCAATCAATCTCTCTCTCTCTCTCTCTCTCTCTCTCTCTCTCTCTCTCTCTCTCTCTCTCTCTCTCTCTCTCTCTCTCTCTCCCTCTCTCTCTCTCTCTCTCTCTCTCTCTCTCTCTCTCTCTCTCTCTCTCTCTCTCTCTCTCTCTCTCTCTCTCTCTCTCTCTCTCTCTCACACACACACACACACACACACACACACACACACACACACACACACACACACACACACACCTCCATGAGGATCTATGCCTCTTGGAGATGTTTGGAGCGCGCGCGCGCACGCACTAGTACGCACACACACATCGACGCGCTTTCAGATTAGCATGCAGGTGACCCGTGCACTTAGTATATCATGTAGCTAGGTAAAGTCAACCTGCTTTCACACAAATTATAGCAAGACTGAAATTGTACCGTTAAGTTCTAGTTTTGTCACCATTTTCTCAAGCCTATGAAGCGAAAGTGAAACTCATGTCACGTAAAATATAAAATTACGTAAAAACTCAAACTTAGGTCATTACAAATGACGTATGACAAATCAATGACGCGTATGTCCTGCGCCCCTTATATAACTCACTGACGCATTGGCAGATCTGCGAGACGTTTTCAATAGGAGATAATTCAAATCAGAATCAGTTCAAAGACAAAAGGTAGATACCATTGACAGCGAGGACAGCTCTCATATAGAAGGGACTTTGTGGGTTATAATTTATCCCATCTTGTTTCCTTTTGCCAAGGTCTTTTCAAAAGTGTTAGTAATGTAAGATTATTATCGCTGGAATCAGCCATTGTGAACACGTTAGTGGATTAAAAGAAAATATTCAAAAGTGATACCGGTTCTGTAAACGAAATTGAAATTTTAAAGAAATAATAATAAAATGAAATAAAAGGCATTTAGATCATTTTGAAAATGCAGACGAAGATGGCATTAAGCTACACAATACAAAAGTTGAATATTGTGTTTCACGGAAGTTGATTAACCTCTTCGCCCGTAACATACATAAAGAACCACACAGAACCTTCAGAACAATAGAGAACCATCAACACATTCTTATTGTTAACTCACCGCCTATGTTCCAATTGCTAACTCACTGAACCGTGACATTATGTAATGACGATAGTGGGTGGATCAACAATGACAGTTCGAGGCAAGCACATGTAAATAATTACGCGAGCGCCACGCGCAGCAGGCAAGCCAGTTTCTAATTTAGAAATGCAGTGGTCGAGAGCGCGGAAGTGTAGATATATTCGAGGAATTTGTTGTTTTACCCATTTAGCTTTGACGCACTACAGCAGGAGATGGGTCGACCATGATAATTCAAGTGTAGTGCCAGATTAACTTGGCGCCAAGCTAATCTGGCACTGTCCTTGAATTATCATGATCGATCCATCTCCTGCAACTGGTGCATAGTCATTAGATGACGCCTCCAAAATTTGGGAAATACGGCCGTCGGGTTGAATGAGTTAACTCATTTAACCCCGACACACCTCAGCAAGACATGGATCGAGAATTATAGTTTAAGTGTGGTGCCATAATAGCTTGCCAGCTATGGGCTATGGGCGCCAAGCTATTCTGGCACCACCCATGAACTATCATGCTCGACATGTCTCTAGAACTGTGATACAGTCCTTCAGAGGGCAACTTCAAAATTTGGGGATTTTGGTCCTGGGGGGTACAATGTGTTAATTCTTGTTCACTGATTTTTGTCTTTTGTTCTGTTTGTGTTTGTGTGTTGTTATTGGTTGAACGTTACTTTTCTTCTCTTTTCACGCAATTAAACTTCAAGCCATGTATTGGCGAGCTCAGTTTCAAATAATTATCTAGTTCTAATTCGAATTCAGAAAACATGTACATGAAACCCATTTGGAATGAGTGTTCAGAATTTTTAGGTTTGATTTGCTTCCGTTCGGTTCGGTTTGGTGCGGTACGGTAAGGTTCTGTTTGGTTTGGTTTGGTTTGGTTTGGAGTTTTCGGGTTTGTAGTTTAAGGGTTGTGGTTTTGTTTTGTGTTTTGGTTCGGTTTAGTGTGGTTTGGTTTGAATTGGCTTGGTTTGGTTTGGTTTTTAAGGGTTTGGGGGTTTGGAGTTTGAGGGTTGGGGTTTTGTTTTGTGTTTTATTTCGGTTTGGTTTGGTATTGGTTAAATTGGTTTGCTTTGGTTTACGGTTTGGAGGATTGGTGTTTGAGGTTTGGGGTTTTGTTTCGTGGTTTGGTTTGGTTTGATTTGACTTGGTTAATTGGTTTTGTTTGTTTTAGCTTTGGGGGGTTTGGAGAGTGAGGGTTGGGGTTTTGTTTTGTTTTCTGTTTTGGTTTGTTTTGGTCTGGTTTGCTTTGGTTTGGTTTGGTGGTTGTTGATGTGTTTGTCATTGCTTTGTTTTGTTTCTTCACTTGTTTTGTTTTGTTTTTTGTTTTGTTCTTTACTTCTTGTGTGATCAGCTTCCAGACTATTCTGATTTCGTTAGATTTGCATGCATTATTGTATTTCGTTTCGGTTTTTGTGTTGTTGTTGTTGTTTGTTTTGTTTTGTTTGTGTTTGTTTGGGTGTTGTTCTTGTTATTGTTTGTTTGTTTGTTTGTTTTGTTGTTGTTGTTGTTTTGGGGGGGGGTGTTGGGGGGGGGATGGGGTTTTTTTTTGGGAGTTGGGGGGGGGGGTGTTGTTTTTTGCACGGATACTGTGTCACTCTTTTCCAACTATACATGTAATGCTTTCCAGGTGAAACCAGAAATCCGATATATAGGGACACTCCTCTGTCACGATTTCATCATAACGAAGTGTAGATGAACGAAAACGTGTGTGGACACGTTTTTTGGCTGACAAATATTTCACACATATATATCCCACTGATGATATCACCTAAATTAGTATAAGGTGAACGCTACCCGTCTGCAAGAGACATAAACCCTCTTGATCCCTCTCGACTGCGGGGGCTCATGAGGATTTATGGCTCTTGTTGGTCCTATGTTTTCAAATGTCTAGCCTTTGGTCCCAATTACATTGTTTTCTTCACGCGAATGTTAGTCAGTGTGCTGGAGTTGTTTAAAGCCGTGCAGTTCGTGATCACTGACAGCGAAGACGTTAATGTCCTACAATAAATCAAAGAAAACACTCGACGACGCTCGTTTGCTCGATCGCCTGTTTGCTCGTTTGTTTTACTCAAACACGTACATTGATTAGTAGTTATAGACCTATTTCACTAACATCACAAGCTTGCAAAATAATGGAAAAGATTATTTTAAATCGGCTATTTCATTATTGTGAAAATCAGGATATAATTCCAGTTAATCAAGCTGGTTTTTGGATAGGTAGGTGTACGACAGACCATTTAGTTAAACTCACAAATAACATCAAAAAACAATTTTCAAGAAGCAAAAGTATATTAGCAACCTTTTTTGACGTGAAAAGGGCTTACGATAGTGTTTGGCATGCTAGATTATTATAAAATAAAACAGATTGGAATAACCGGGTTTATGTACGAGTACATTAAAAGATTTTTGTCTGAAAAATTTGTCTGCACCATAGTTGGTAAAAGTTATTTAACTTTTAAGAAAATAGATATTGGTATTCCTCAGAGATCGATAATTTCACCCTTTTATTCACTGTGTTAATTTAGGACCTCCCAAAATCTTTATCACAGAACACAACTGTGGCACAATATGCAGATAATAGTGCAATATGGATAAACACCAATCTCATAAAACGTACCCCAAAAAGAATCGTAGATTACGTAAAAAACATTTATCAGATTGAATTGGACAAATTTTCAAACTATATAAAATAAAATGGCCTAGAACTATATAAGGAAAAAACATGTCTAATGCTTTTCAATAATGGGGAAAGTGCAAAAACATTACCTAAATTATCCCTAAACGGGATGCCTTTCAACTATCAACAGAGTGTAAAGTTTTTAGGCGTACATTTTACATCAAAATTATCTTGGAGAATTCAAATTGAAGACATATTAAATAAAGCAAGGAAAAGACTTAGCTTGTTAAAAATTATAAACTCACAACCACGGAGTCAGGACATTAAACCTTTTTTACACCTTGGTACATCTTTAGTTCGATCAACACCATATTATCGTCAGGAAGTCTACTTTACTGCCCCAGCGACACTTCTAAAGAAACTGCAAAGTATTGATAGTAAATCAGTTAAATTAGCCCTTCGAGTGCCAGTTCATACTAATGCTGTAAAACCCTACAAAGAATCAAGTATTCGTCTTTATCTGACCAACGTAAATTAGCAACTGCAAAATACATTGTCCGAAGCCTGTCCGTCAAACATTCAGTACGAGAAGACATATTTTTAGACGCAGGTGTGGATTTCCCGAAAAGAGCGCAAACAATCCCGTATCTTTTACCTATACGCAACTAGGTCAAAGATGCTATAGAAAACTGCAATATAGATATCAAGTCTATACCAATTTTACCAGTAACACCTACTATACCTCGGTGGGAACACATTAATGCTACTTTCGATACAGATTACACAGATTTGAAAAAAAGAGAAGGATGTAAACGTTTTAGCAAATTTAGTGAAAGAAAAACTACAGAAAACATATTTTCAACAATTGAAAATTTTCACAGATGGGTCTGTCTTAGATTCTTAAGACTGTGGTGCAGGCTTTGTTATTCCGGATCTCAAAGTGAAGAAATCTTTTTATCTCGGTAAAGGATTTTATATATTTATGTCTGAACTGTATGCGCTTCTCATGGCACTAAATTATATTCAACTTATACCTTATGATTTATTTAATATTTTGATTTGTGTCCATTCTAAATCTGTCCTATATGGTCTAAAAAGCTGGGATTGTAAAACAAGAAAAGACTTAGTATATGAAATAAAACATATAAGCTGTATTATGTCCAGAGGAATAGTGATATATTTTTCTTTGGATACCCTCTCACTGCGGAATTTATTGGAATGAAATCTGTGACAGACAAGCAAAAAAGGGAGCTATAAATAGAGAACACTCAGCAGTTTGTAATAATACGCAGTTATCTCTAAGATATGATAAGATAAGATACTGTTTATTGCCATTTGCCTTAAGAACATAAAGCATAGGAATGTGTGTTGGTGTCATTACAATTACAAACATCACAGTCAACAATAAAAAAAAAAATAATTAATACTCTATGACACCAATTAATACTCTATGACACCAATCCAATGTTCTACGCACACTGTCAAAACTTTAAAGCTGAACAACTAATCTCACAAACCAATACGTACCCATTCACACACCCACGCTCATCTCCCATACCCACACACACACACACACACACACACACACACACACACACACACACACACACACACACACACAACACCGGCAACACACACACGCCTATTAATCTAAGAAGTCTAAATTAATTAAAGGTATATCGTTTAAAATGAAAACAGAATATCATGAGTAAATATGTCACTAATTTAGTGATGACAGTCGGGTGTAAAACTGTTACTATATATCATATAATACTGATATACACTATTCTCTCAACCGTCACCCCACCCGGGTCTGCCCTGGGGGACTTGGGTGGGGTTAGGTCGGGCAGGGTCACCCTGTTCAGCCCCACAGGGTGGGTTTTTCTCTCTATTCTGGGGCATGTGTTTCTGTCTACCCGAGGTCCATTCACCTGTATTTGCCTTTTTAAAACTCTCCCTACTGTCTGCACTGCCTGTAGCTCTTGATATTGGATGTGTGTTGCTAAATGGTCTTAGCTTTATTTAGCCCCATGTGTTCGGTTTATTTAACGTATTTGACCGGCTGGCGACATACATTCAATGTTCTGTTTATTTATTTTTTTTTTTCACAAGCAGTGCAGGCACGTCCTGAGAAAGCCTTGTTGCTGTCGGGACGTTAAGCAATGTACAATCAATCAATCTCTCAACCGTCGGGGGCGCGCGGCCCTGCAGGGGGAGGAGACTCATGGAGTCAATCGACCAAAGGCACCACCAACAGCCAAAGGGATAGCACAAGGGATGGGCGAGGTGCTCTGTAGGCCGGCCACACAATTCCATACACATACGCACACTCACTCAGTCTTTCACGCAAACATCAATGAAACTCTATGATCGGCCCTGCCCCGCAGAGCACATCATCGCACGCTTATAACACTGAAAGGGCTCGGACAGCACTAGGATAAAAACTGTTACTAAAACGGTTTGTCCGTGCTTTGAGAGCAGAGTAGCGGCGACCAGACGGAAGCAGGTTAAAGAGACAGTTAGCCGGGTGTGTAGTGTCGCGTGCAATAAGCCCTGCACGTCTAAGCAGCCGCTGTTGGTATACACTGTCAGGACTTGGCATGTCTCTGCCGACTATTTTAGATGCCGTCCGGACAACACGGTTCAGTCTGTGTTTATTCCGTGCGGCAGACGCACAGCGATGCCAGACCGCGATCGAGAATGTCAACACACTCTCGATTGTGGCCCGGTAGAAGTGCCTCATGCCAGTTCTGCTCACACCAAAAGCCCTCAGCCTTCTAAAAAAATAAAGGCGCTGCTGTGCTTTCTTCCCAATGTTCTCTGTGTTTTGTTCCCATTTAAGATCATCGGATATGGTGGTTCCCAGAAATTAAAAATGCTGAACAGTTTCTACGGTTTGATCGTAAACTACGACAAGGGGGAGGACAGTTTCGTTGCGTCTAACTATGAGCTCTTTTGTCTTACCGACATTGAGTTCCAGATTGTTCTGGTCACTCCACTGCACAAGCTGATCGACCTGCTCCCGGTACTGGGATTCATCACATGAAATGTACTCTGTGCTAAACAGTTTATTTTTTCACAAAGATGATATGAAATATACTTATCATGTTCCACCTTGTTCACGAAAAACAGCTTCGTTGATATAGGCCTACAAATTAAGACTAAATTCTTGGAAAACAAAATTCTCAAAAGACATCAAATGCGAGTGCTTAAGGCCCATCTCTGTTAAACATATAATCTGTGAATGTCCTATTACAACGAATCTGTTGACACAAAATAACATAACAGTTGAAAATTAAGCGGAAAATATGTATGACATTTTACATATAAATATTGCAAATTCAAATAGTTAATATCATAATTCATAGTCCGGTGGGTAAACTATTATAATAGGTAATTTGTGTGTGTGTTTGGATGTTATTTATTGCTATTGTTTGATATTAACAAGGTGTGTGTTTAGTTGTTGATTTTGTGTGTGTGTGTGTGTGTGTGTGTGTGTGTGTGTGTGTGTGTGTGTGTGTGTGTGTGTGTGTGTGTGTATGTGTGTGTGTGTGTGTGTGTGTGTGTATGTGTGTGTTTGTGTGTGTGTGTGTGTGTGTGTGTGTGTGTGTGTGTGTGTGTGTGTGTGTGTGTGTGTGTGTGTGTGTGTGTGTGTGTGTGTGTGTGTGTGTGTGTGTGTGTCTAATATCACCAATGTGTGAAAAGACGTTAAATAAAATCCTGATCCTGATCGTGTGCCTGAGGAACAACGATGTAAAATTGTGCAACACGACATGACCTTGAATGAGTCCGCTTCTAGTCTACTGGGGCTCATGGCCGTCTCCTCTTTTTTGACGAAGTGTATCAGAATCAGTTCAGCGGATTTTTTTTTTCCGGTAGCCTACATATATCTACACCTTCATTCTTTAAGAGACATAGATTCGTATGAGTTCCTGCTTCCTGGTTCTGCCCCCGCAATCGCGGGGACTCAATAGGATCTACGTGTCTTCCTAAGATCAATTTGCATCAATGTTCCTTGGACCTTCGTGACTTTTGGTAGTTGAATGAAAAAAGATTCCAGAAATAAAACATACGTTCGTTTAGTGACAGGGAAGTGGTTAATTGTACTTTCAAACATTTTGCGTATGTACAGGCTGGTTTGGTTGGTTGGTAGTTGGTTGGTAGGTTGGTTGGTTGGCTGGTTGGTTGACTGGTTGGTTGGCTGGTTGGTTGGCTGCTTAGGTGATTGGCTGTACTACAGATGTTTTCAATTTTTGCAGAAGATTTGCAACTGTTCTATAATATTATTTATTAACCCTTGCACAGCGGTGGTTGTTCGACTAATATGTTAGGTGAAAGAGATGGAGAGAGCGCCAATCGTACTGTCCCCGCCCCGTGATCAATATTCAAGACCACGTGATGCAGCTTTAAAGCTGTCGTTGCGTTTGATAGACATCTTACTCTTAGCCAAGCAGTCAGCATTTCCACACACGTGGGCGTACGCGTGTTTATAGAAAAACGCGGCACCGGGGGCGTAAGTTGGGGGTGGAGGCTGATGGGCCTGGAGGGAGGATGTGAGTAGAGTGAGGGCGCATATGCGAGTGCGTGCGTGCGTGTTTCCTTACGTGCTTGTGTGCTCGCTTGCTTGCATGCTTGCTTGCGTGCTCGCGCACACGTGCATGCGATTGTATGTGTGTCCTGTTTGATAGGATGTGTGGTGTACCCCAGGAACAAAACGTCTTCGGGCCCTCGACGGCCGTCGGGGGCCCGCGCACAGCCGTGCGCGGACCCACTTCGGCATCGTGGGCCCGAGGACCTTTGGTTACTGGGTCCGTAGTGACAGCGGAAGAATGCAGGAAGCAGATTATACAGTAAAATGCTAGTGCGTGACTGACATTTTATTTGATCGGCCAACATGTGAAACGTTACATTTTCTTCCCCCCCCCCCCCCTCTCTCTCTCTCTCTCTCTCTCTCTCTCTCTCTCTCTCTCTCTCTCTCTCTCTCTCTCTCTCTCTCTCTCTCTCTCTCTCTCTCTCTCTTCGCTTGCTCCCACTATTTTGCTTACATCATTTGGATTTTTCTCAGTTGCCCTTCTGTCCCTCGGCTCTTGAAAGTTTTTTTTGGGTTGGATGCAGAAATCTGTTGGGGTTTCCTAACGAACCGACACAGTCCTACGCTCAAACCGAAGTAACCCTTTCAATCTGAGGAACAGTTGAAATTAATCAGCCAGAGGCATAGCTTCTCAGAACGCCGGTTGCAACACGTCTTCGGGCCCACGACGGCCACAGTGGGCCCGCGTACAACTGTGCGCGGGCCTACTGCGGCCGTTGTGTGCCCGAGGATCTTTGCTTGGGTTGCTTGTGACTGCCGCATGGGTTCAGTAGAATCTATGTCTTTTGCAGATGAAAGGAGATGAATGACGAAGCAAGGGGGGAAAAAATGTCTGCCCTCAGCTTTTCCATGATTAATTCTTGACTGCACGTTCTTTTAGAGATACGGGCCCTGAAAACGTCTTCTTTTTCCAGAGATTAGCTTTGGACCTGCGGGTATGAAAGATTCGGAATGGAGAATAATATTAGTCGGAAACGTGTCCTGCTTTGAGAATGTCCAAGTTTGTAATGTGATGTGTGTGTGTGTGTGTGTGTGTGTGTGTGTGTGTCTGTCTGTCTGTGTGTGCGTGCGTGTGTGTGTGTGCAGTGTGTGTGTGTGTGTGTGTGTTTGTGTGTGTGTGTGTGTGTGTGTTTGTGTGTTTGTGTTTGTGTGTGTGTGTGTGTGTGTGTGTGTGTGTGTGTGTGTGTGTGTGAGTGTGTGTGTGAAATTGCGGAGGGGGCAGGAGATCTGTTTCTTATACACTTCCGTCTTTGCTGCCTTTGAGCGGAAAAGCTATATCAACACGTGAGATACAGCTTGGCTGTATCACACGTATGCGATACAACCCTGCTGCGTGAACGGCCAAGTGTTCACAAAATTGTCCAAAGAAGTACCCAACGGAGAAAGAAACACGCTTAGAAAAGACGGGTACAACACAATTTATTAATATTTCGGGTAAATACCCTTTGTAAAAATAGACAAACAAACAAACAGAGAGATTAGCCGCTACTTATCTTCATTGGCAGAAGGAATGTGGCATATCGTGTTGCCACATTCCTTCTGCCAATGAAGATAAGTAGCGGCTAATCTCTCTGTTTGTTTGTTTGTCTATTTTGACAAAGGGTATTTACCCGAAATATTAATAAATTGTGTTGTACCCGTCTTTTCTAAGCGTGTTTCTTTCTCCGTTGGGTACTTCTTTGCATATTACACGCTTGGCAGTCACCTTTTTGGTCTGGATTACAAAATTGTCCGTACAACGTCTGGTCCCAAAAAAGGTATGGGCACGCGCGATATTAAAACTTGTCCTACTTTCAGCTCAAGCGCAATGACATCATTGCATAGTGACAACTGCCACTCTGGCGTCATGTATTGCGCTATTACATCATCACGTAGGAACATTTATCTGGCATCCAAAATATTGACGTCACATCACAAAGAAAATTACGTCAATATCTTTGCCAAGACACAATGGCGGCTGTGTTGTGACTAGGTGTGTGCCGAAAACCAACTCACATCGGATTTATGCCAATAAAAAGGTGAGTAAGAAATAAATTCTCACATCGGTGTTTAGGTGATACTGAGAATCTCATTCGCGTGGTCTTAAAAACTTATCCTACTCGCTTTCGCTCGTAACATAAAGTTTTAAAACCTCGCGAGTGAGATTCTCAGTATCACCTAAACAACGATGTAAGATCTGTATATGTGTGTTTACAGGTCTGTGTATCTGTTTATACATAATCGATATTTCAAATAAATAATCGGAAAATGTCAATCTACTTATGCAGACCCAAAGTGAAACGTTACTGAATAATTACAATATGGTAGAAATGTTTGGAAATTGCGTTTGCAATTAGCAGTTACTACACACCATTAGGCAGCATACGTAGCTGACAGCGATGGCTAACCATTCACAAATATTGACATCTTGATCAAGCGAGACCCCGAAGACGAATCATACTGATAGAATTTGAATGCATTTGCTGGTCGTAGTTTATTTGTGTTCCTCATGCAAGGGTACCTCATCTGATGCTAATTGTCAAATATTTATCTAGAGTATTTTTTCATCTACTGAGTTCTTAAATGGTTGATTCAACCCGTTTCTGGTCATTAGAAACTGTAAGTTTTAACTGTTTCAACTGAACATTTTAACCCTTTCCCTGCCACGGAACGTAAGTTTTGTTTCTGAAAACTGCGTTCATTTCATGGCCAAAAGCCACAGCCGTCCAAGAAACATGGATACAAGTTGGTCTCAGGAAGAGACATAGATCCTTATGAGCTCCCGCAGTCGAGAGGAATCCCAACCCGGGTCTGCCTTGGGGGACTTGGGTGGGGTTAGGTATTTTTAGTTCCAGGTCACCTGTCAGCCCCACAGGTGGTTTTCTCTCTATTCTGGGCATGTGTTCTGTCTACCGAGGTCCATTCACCGTATTTGCCTTTTAAACTCTCCCTACTGTCGCACTGCCTGTAGCTCTGATATTGGATGTGTGTTGCTAAATGGTCTTAGCTTATTAGGCCCATGTGTTGGTTTATTTAATGTATTTGACCGGCTGGCGACATACATTCATGTCTGTTATTTTTTCACAGCAGTGCAGGCACGTCCTGAGAAGCCTTGTTGCGTCGGACGTAAGCATGTACATGTACAATCATCAGCAGTCGAGAGGGGCTCATGAGGATCTACTAATGTCTCTTGCCTTTGGATCGAGTTGGCTTTTTCTCGGCAGTGAAAGGTTTAAACTATCGTCGGACCAGCGTTGGCCGGTGCAAGGCTGTACGCTGGCCAACGAAAGCCGACGTCGGCACGAAGATGTTTTCCTCACTGGGAGGAGAGAGTTACACAGAGAGAAAGAGCACCGGGGGCTGCAGACATACTCTGTGTACAAAGACTTGAAGGTAAAGAGATTGGTATTAGGTGTATTGGCCTATCTACAGTACACACATTTATGATGAAGACTTTGTACAGGGTTTGAAACTGAGTCAGTCTGCAGACATTAACGCAAAGACCCGCTGGTCACAGCAGGAGACTGATCGACCATGATACTTCTAATGCAGTGCTACCCATGCCGCAAGAGGCTATCGGGCCAAAGTCATGTGCGTACTGGGTACTTGGCAGCAAGCAGACATATAATTTAGGCCCAAGACTGGCAGAAGTCAAGGTGATAAAGCTACTCTAGAACTAAATGGTTGACGACTGAATCTTCTGCAATTGTCATTAACACTGTGTTGCCAGTCGCGCGTTTTGTCGAGGTATTTTCCTGCAGAAATCACCTCGACACAATGCGCGACCGACAGCCAAAGGGTTAATACATGGTCTTCTACGTTCTACGTCCAAATGTGCCAATCTCATCGAACAATACGTTTTGAACTAAGAATTGTAGTCTATTCATCTCTTGAATTATGCAATATAGTCGAACCATCTCTTATTAACGTTGTCCTTTGAGGACGTCTGTCCAGTCTCAGGATTAAAAGAGAAATTCGTCAATCCCCATAGCAGTTGTTCTCATATCCTGAAACACACTCCCATGGAGCCCATGTGTTATCATCAGGTTATAGCAAATGCGTGGACCCATGAGAATCTATGCTTAAAGGGGCTGACGAGGAGCTGATGTATGAGCCCTTCGAGTCATAAGTTCGCCAGCTGTTGTCAGCACTGATACCAGCGACTCTAGATTTTTAATCTAATATTCCTGATAATATTCTCTGAGATTATGGAGGGGATCTGGACTTGATTCTGGCTTTTTTGATGGCTTGCCCGAGAGGTCTCTCAGAGCATCAAAATGTGCGCTGATTGGTGGATTCAGACCGTAAGGTCCAATATCACAGACCAGCGCACATTTGGGAACACTATCTGCTGTCTAACAAGAAAGCTTCGTTCTTCTTTCAAAGTGCGAAAAATTCCAGTCCACAAATATGTCACTTATTCAACCTTTAAGTCAATACCAATCACATTTTGTTCCGGTGCTCTCTCCCCTCCGTAGTCTTAGGTTGCGGTAAGCAAAATGAATGTGTCGTGTTATCATGGTTATCAGTGTAGAGTGTTTATTTCTTCTGCTCACTGTCAAAAAAGACCAATTTGCGCCAATGAATAACATTATTCTCTTCTCTTTTTTTTCTTTTTTTATTTTCTTTTTTTAACCCTTTTAGCGCCAACACTCTACAGCAGGAGATTGATTGGCCTGAAGGCGCCAAGCTAATCTGGCACTACCCTTGAATTATCATGGTCAATCCACCTCCTGCAAAGTGGTACATAGTCGTTAAGTAACACTTCCAAAATTCGTGCAGATGCGTCCATGGCGCTAAAAGGTTTAAGAATAGAGAAGATACGAGCCCCGATTTCGCCGAAATATACGCGAGGGTGAAAATTTCTCCGTAACCCAAAAAAGCCCCTATTGCTTTCAGGCAGTTTATACAATGTGTCCCTCCTTTTATGCACTAGTATACTATTTCTGGGGTGAAAAGAGCGTCGTTCAAAGTTGACGCGCGCGGCCATTTGTATCTGGCCGGACACCTCATAAGGTCCGAGTGTGCTTCCGCGGCAACAGATAATATATACTGACAATCAACAGAAGTGAGACATTTTAGGAACCATGGGAAACACTAAAGTGTTTCCGATGGTTCCGAAAATGTCGCATTTCTTTTGCTCGTCTCTCTTCTACAGTGTTTAGTGTTCGAATAAAATATAAATGTATGCAGATTCATGGAGAATACAGAATAAAAAATAAAAATAAAAAATAACAGGCAGAGAATGGCATTGGTGATGTCATTATTACGACGCGTCCGATATTAGGTCATGACCTCTAGAGGTGGATACATTGTAGTTTTAGGCCAATCGCACATTGTTTTTCATTCCCTGAAATGGCACGCGGGTGGTACAGAGTTCATCAGCTACACACAGGTCTAAGTCACGTGTCGGTTTCATCAGAGGCACCTTCAGGGCATAAAGAAGGGATCGTGTGTCCATTCTGTATTCATTTTAATGAACGCAGAGAGAGAGACAGGCAGGGACAGAGATTGAGATAGTTTCCACAACAGCTAAAGTTATTGATTCAGATAAACGTTTTTCTCTCCTCTGTTTCTGCAATAATAATGACAGCCTTCTGTTGCTGGTCGATCGCACAGGATTATGTTGCAGTGTCTCAGTCGTTTTGTCGAATCACGATTTCTTTTTTTTTTTTTTTTTTACGTTGATTCCCTAGTAGCTAATCGTCTTCAGGCCCACGTCGGCCGCAGTGGGCCCGCGCACAGCCGTGCGCGGGCCCACTGCGGCCGTCGTGGACCTGAAGCCGTTTGCTTACTGGGTTATTCGCTCAGTCGCAGCTTTCATCTGCAAACGGCATAGATTTTCATGAGCACCTGAAGCCACAGACGTATATGAAAATCTATATATCATGCTGGCAGGGATCGGCCTCGCGTACATTACATCCTCAGATTTTGGGTAATCCAGTTTAACTCACTCAAGGAGCCCCGCTTCGACAGCTGCGGGACTGTCGTATAGCGTTGCCGCCAGCATAATATCAGTTACTAGTAAGTTAATTATGAAAGCAAACCAATCATCTTTGAGTACCCACGCACTCCAAAAGATTAATACGTTCTCTTTGTGTGACCAGAGATGAGGATTAGTTGTATCTACTGATGTAATTACATTTTCCCTTTCTCATACATAAATTGTGTGCCAGACTTGTAAAGTACTGCTCAAAGGTATGTGCAACCTTAGGGTCAACTTCACGAGTAAGCTTAAATCCTGCGCAAACCAATACACATTGTTGGTTGGTTAGTTCGGGGTTTAACGTCCACTACACCGAAGTGATAATTGGCAGCCATAACTGGCGGCTTATGTGGAACAGAGAAAACTATTGCCTGTGGAGAACGAACTGAACATTGATCAATTCAGACGCACTGTAACTGTGCCATGTTGATTTACCAGAACCTTTCAACGGATAAGCTATTGAACAAGCCTGTCTTTTATCCCTGGATGCCAATACACATGATAGCTTAAGTCGTTTGCAGTCCACTACGACAGATGCTCCGCTATGTTCTGAGAAAAACCCAACGTAGAAAGAAACACGCTTAAAAAAGACAGTTACAACACACACTGTCTTTCTAAGCGCGTTTCTTTCTCCTTTGGCTTCTTCTCTGCATTTTACACGCTTGGCAGTCACCTTTTGGGTCTGGATTCCGCCATGTGCTGCACAAGCCACTACTGACTCACGGTGCTCCGCGACAGCGGAGCACCGTGAGTCAGTAGTGGCTTGTGCAGGATGTAAGGTCACTCGTGCAACTGAGGCTGCTCATCATCACCTTCGATGGGACACCGATGGCCCTTTCCTGAGATTGACAGAACACGACAGTGGTTTCGATAAGATTGGGCAGACCTCGTCAAAGGCACTCGGTGGCAGGCCTTCAACCCCATCCATTGTACTCACCCTCTGATCTCCGATGGTCAAGATTGAAAATATACGCATGCTCGATGATCTACGTCGGCAAAACCTCGCAATCTCTCACAGATCGGCATCAGTCCCTGCATCGACAAAGCCTAATCACGGCACCCTGGCGTCTGATATTTGACTACTGTCCAGTTACTTAGCAAAAGCTGCCTGGGATGGACAGACGATGAAATCTTAGGTGTAGTGCCTGATTAATTTGGAACGTCTTCAGGGGCCGAACGTGGTCTTCAGGCAAAACTAATCTGACGTGACCTTCGCAACTCTTTGACACAAGCACAACTCCGCTTTTCCCGTGCTGAGCGCTCCATACACTTCAATGCATACATTTCCTTTTCAGCATGGAAAAAAGCGAGGTTGTGTCGATAGGTATTTGAGCTATGAAGTTGGATAATATTTCAAGTTAGGAAAAGGTTGCTGTCTGTAGACTGTGTGTGCTGATTTGTGATTATGGACCTTACAGCCGAAGGCTGTAAAGTCCAAGATCACAGACAAGTATTCATAATAAAAACACCAATACCAATACTACTAAGAGGATACGTCAGTGTTGGTTCGCTTTTTACATCATTATTACTAAGACAAAGAACTCCCAGGTCCGCTCAGCCAACAGTATTCCG
This sequence comes from Semisulcospira habei, assembly GCA_036245525.1. NCBI lineage: Eukaryota > Metazoa > Mollusca > Gastropoda > Semisulcospiridae > Semisulcospira > Semisulcospira habei. The sequence continues at coordinate 288,221,505 of BTPG01000002.1, read as the reverse complement.
TCTTTCAACAGATCCCCTCATTGTCCGGCGAAAGGTTGTGACCCGTACGACAAGGGCTGATGAGCAGTCAGTTATAATGTCCATCTGCTGACCGCTCTGACGAGCCTTCTGCTCGGAAATAGACATACCCCAAGGACTGGTCTGGTCTGTCTGGGCAATCACAGATTCAAATGCATAAGGTTTCCTCCATCGGAGGAACTGAGATCGATGTAAGCTAGTGCGCAAGTGTTCTCTCAAACACCATGAGGCATAGATTTCCATCAGATGGAAATCTATGCCTCGTGCAGATGGGAGCTGCCGGCTGGGAAACTCTGTGTTGAAGGACACTCTACGTATGTGCTGGAGCAAATGGCAGATGTTTTCTTTCCCAGCCATTGACCCTTCCCGTTTGACCTGTATCGGCCGGTTCTGTGTGTCCACCACACTTCTAACCTCCTGCAAGCGCCCTCACTCGTCTGTTTGGACGAATAGGTTGTGACAACTGACCTTTCCCTCTTCTGTTTGAACGGCTAACATTTATCAGTATTAAATCCTCCGCCCATCATCTCTTGGAACGACTAGCACAGATTCAGTCGCTCTTTTCTTTGCCGCGACTTAATTGCACATCTTTTGTTTTGAGCGATTAACTTGCTGTTGCCGGCTTCCCTTATTTCTAACGATTCTAGAAACTTGCTTCAATAGTTGTCTTCACTTTGAGTATATCTAAAAGCAGACTGTATGTTTTCGCTGGCAGTTTATGTACCGTAAAACTTTAATGCGTTCGAGACGTGCCCCATCCGGATACGTGGCTTCAGGCCGCGTATCCGGATGCGGCACGTCTCAAATGAGTTATGACATATAAATATATTGATACTGGCCATCACCATCTCGATCACTAAATAACCTCGTTCATTTGAGGATGACAGGATATGAGGTCAGCTCCTACAGGTACATCAGTGTACAATTCTGTTCTGAACGTGTCCATGTGCAGCTCTCAAACAACGCTATGGCTCAATTTTCTCGTCTACGTTTCAGCCTATTATGACATGCGTAAAGCATAACGCATTCCAGGTATTACCACTGAGCAATCATGGGCAGTCTTTCTCCAACCCCTTGTATGTCCACGGTCAAATATTGTAAGATTCGAACTATTTCCTTTTTAAACGTGAACGGGGCACGTCTACCCTGTTACGGCAAAAGATAGCAAGTCTATTTTTTCGTTAAAAGCAAGATTTTCATCGCGATGAAAATCTCGCTTTTCACAAAAATAAACTGTCTTTTGCCTTCACGAGGAAGACTTTCAATGCCGAAATCATTCCTCGGGCATATTCAGTGACCGGGGCAAGCAGGGAGAGAGAGAGACTCGTTTCCTTTTTCTCCTTGTTGCCCATTAATGAGAGAGGGAGGAAGGTTGCTTGCCGGTAATCCGGCTCATCCCCTAATAAAATAAAAAGGCAAATAAACGGAATAAATACAAAGAAAAAAAGTAGAACAAAAATGTAGAAATGTAAATGTTTTGGCCCTGCGGGCACGGAATAAACTTTTCACCGCAAAAAAAAAAAATAATACAGGTCAATATCTGCATTACACAGAAGCTGACAGATTTGGAAAAAACTTCTGTGTTTTATTTTGTAGCTGGGCATTTATGCTTAGGGTTTCATTGATTTCTATCTTTGAGTGAATTCTGTGTCAACTGTGTCATCGCCCGGTCTACGATGCCAGAATGACCCGGGTTGATTTTTGCCAGATTACTCACAAGTCTCGTAGCATTGAGACTTTACGAGGGGAGTAACCGGCCAAAATAACTCTAACCCCTTCACTGCCGGGGAAAACTGAACACAATCCAATTGCAAGAGGCATAGATCTTCATGAGCCCCCGCAATTGCAGGGGCTCATGAGGATCTATGCCTCTTGCCCGGCTACACCTCTTTGTACCCACGCTCCATGCACGATTTGGTCACTCGGAAACACAATCTACGTCAGCTGACGGCGAAGGGGCGAACACTAGATTGACCTGAAGTTACTGTTTTTACGTCAATGTGACCCCGAAGTGACCACTGGTTAATCTGGCGTAAGAGCTGTTTCGGCTTACGTCCCAGTGCGCAAAAGGTTATCGGGTCGACGCATTTGTGTGTGTGTGTGTGTGTGTGTGTGTGTGTGTGTGTGTGTGTGTGTGTGTGTGTGTGTGTGTGTGTGTGTGTGTGTGTGTGTGTGTGTGTGTGTGTGTGAGTTATCAAGGACCAACAGGATGTTGAAAGTTCAAAGAAAAATATCGTGAATTGCTGACGTACATGTACATCGATGTAATGTCCACATCTTATCCAGAACAGTGCGTGCAATAAATCCGGCTGTTAGCTTCTCGTCAACGATCTTTTGCAACCGCATCCATAGTAGTTTATGATTATATGCAGAAACTGTATAAGTCTTGCTGATAAGCACCGACTCGCTTTTTAATAATACACATTCGCCTCTGCATTATTATCTTTATTGTTATCTGTTTTTTAAGCTTCTGACGAGGGTGCATCAAAAAATGTGATCTTTTGGAGCCCTTGTTGGAACGAAAATATTAAAAATAGAAAATAAGACAGATTACCCTAGACACAAATGGTAATCTCCTTTAACCCATTCAGCCCTGACGCACTACAGCAGGAGATGGGTCGACCATGATAATACAAGGGTAGTGCCAGATTAGCTTGGCGCCTGTCGGCGCCAAGCTAATCTGACACAACCCTTGAATTATCATGGTCGATCCATCTGCTGCAACAGGTGCATAGTCGTTAGATGACGCCTCCAAAATTTGGGAAATATGTGCGTGGGGTTAAATGAGTTAAGAAACCCCCCGCCTCTCCTCTCCCTTTTCCAACCCACCCCCGCCCCTCGTTCCCTTTAACATTCTCCCCTCCCCCTACTCCCCCCCCCTACCCCCCCCCCCCCCCCCCCCGCCAACATCCCTACCACCGCAGAGACGCATACTCTTATTTTCGCCTGATGTACTTTGACAGCAGGACTGAGGAAATTGAAGACACTCCGGCAAAAGAAAATGACGACTGGCAGCGGCTGAAAGACTCGTCCGTACACTGGATGAGCTTAGACCCCGATCACTTACTCCCTGTAGGGAAAAGCTACGTATGCTCATGAAGTTGCCATCTTTTTATCAAGAGGCATAGATTCAGGGGCTCATGAGAATCTATGCCTCTTGCAGGTGAATTTGAATTTTCTTCTCTGTTGTGTAATAAAAATGAGAAGTTGAAAAAGCCCTTTGGAAGCACAGCTGTAAATCTCTAAAATAACCACCACAGTACAGACATATCCTTCTGACTCCTCACAGCTGTTTTTGGGCACGTAACATCTGTGCCTCCCGCTAAAGTCAGCCCTGGTTTTGCTGTTGGAGTGTGTCGCTAAGCATTGGGTCTGTGCCCGTCGGCCATATTGGATTAGGTCCGGTGCGTCAGATGATAGCAGCCTCGATTTTATAACAGGACGAGTGGGCGTAATACAGTGCTCCTGATTCCTACCTCCCCCCCCCCCCCCTCCACACACACACACACACACACACACACACCCCTAGGAGTGTCATTGATTTGGGTAGGTTATGGTTTTTCTCCGATGGCGATGACGTAAAAACACAAGAATGGAGGTCTTTTATCAGAAGCATGTCCAAAATTGCACAGACTTCAAACATTTAGTGGATTCGTTCATCCTGCCCGTCTCTGTCTGCAAGAGATGTATATTCTCAAGACCTTTTGCAGCCGCGGGGGCTCATGAGAATATATGCCTCTTGTTCGCAAGGGGTTGCTTCATTGACATCCACAGTTTGAAGTACTTGTCTGGTAATCGTAAGGTTACTATACACCAGACGACTTCCAACAACGAACGAAAGCGAAGACGAGCCCTCCGGGCTCATGAGGATCTATGCCTCTTGGAGATGTTTGGAGTGTTCTTAAATTCGCCGTAACTTCACTCTCGTTTGTTGTTGGGTGTCGTTCGTTTCAAATGAAACCTTACTGTTATAAACTGTACGACTGCTACGAGGACGCATGCCTCAATGATCAGAGCCATCCAGCGACACTGCTTATTTATTACTGTGTGGTCCTTATCATTAACTCATTCGAGACATGCGGCACGTCTCGAATGAGTTAAAAGGGCGCAACGTGCGGTCTTTCCTTACTGTAAAGCGGTTCAACTAACTATCCCTGACGTCATTCTTTCTTATTTAGGAATATCGTCTATTGATGCAAACCAGCAAACAATGCACAAATAAAGGCCTTATCACTTGACACATTGAGCCATCAGGAAGTAATTATCAAATCTGAATTTGTCCTGCACAGTAGTGTAGGGGGGGGGGGGGGGATCAATTATGACAGCTAATGGGTGGTGCCAGAATAGTTTTTTGTTTTTTTTTGAGGCACAGCTGGCATGGTCGATCGGTCTGATGTGAGGCTTAAATGGGCTTAAGCGGACTGAACACTGACATCAGAGCCGTATCGTGTTCTTTTCTATGGCATATTATGCAACCAAACCGGAGCTTTCACAACTGAATCGAAATGTGATTTATTTTTTGTTTATTGACATCAAAGCTCTGTTGTGGTTGCAACTGGCTTAACATGCCAGTTGCGGCCGAAACAGAGAAACAGAGCATTGATTGTTTGATTATTTTTTACGTCAAAGACGTGGGGGAGGAGGGGGGGTAGCTGGCATAGCAAATAGAGCTGATGGTTGTTGTTTTTTTGGGGGGGTTTTGGGGGGGTTTTGGGGGGGGGGTGTTTGGGGGTTTTTGGGGAGGGGTATTTGTTTTTGAGCGGGGATGATTTGTTTGTTTGTTTGTTTGTTTGTTTGTTTGTTTGTTTGTTTGTTTGTTTGTTTGTTTGTTTGTTTGTTTGTTTGTTTGTTTGTTTGTTTGTGTGGGTTTTTGTTGTTTGTTTGTTTTTGTTGGCTGTTTATTGATTTGTTTACTTGTTGATTGCTTGGTTGCTTGATGTTTTTTGTTTGGTTGGTTGGTTGGTTTCTTGATGTTTTTTGGTTGGTTGGCTGGTTGCTTGCTTGCTTGCTTGCTCGCTTGGTTGCCTGGTTGCTGGTTTGTTGCTTGGTTGGTTGCTTGGTTGGTTTTGGACAGTTATGGGGAGAGCGAGTGGTGGTTTTGGGTTGGGTATTGGTTGTGATTGGGTATTTGTTCGGTTTATGAGTTTGGTTAGTTTTTGTGTTTGTTTGTTTTTTTGTTTTGTTTATTTAGGGGGTTTTGTTTGATGTGTGTTTGTTTGTTTGTTTGTTTGTCGTTTGGATTTTTTGTTTGGTTGGTGGGGTTTTTTTTTGTTGTTGTTGTTGTTGTTAGTTGTTTTGGTTTGTTTGTTTGTTGGTTGTTCGTGGGGTGGGGGGGGGTTGTTATTTGGTTGTTGCTTTTTTTTTTTTTTTTTTTTTTTTGGGGGGGGGGGAGATTTTTGTTTTCTTATCACATTCAGCCCTGATACGTACCAGTCGTTGCGCCAATAACTATAAAGAGTACATAGCCACAGTAGGAAACACGTCCTCCAGTGCACAAAGCTTGTAGAAACCATTCTAGATCTGCTGAATAGGACGTGGTGAAACTCATTCTGGGACTGCCACAAGAAAGTGACACTTGAAAATTGATAGAGAATTTCCGAGATTCTTTTTTTTTTTTTTTTTTTTTTTTTTTTTTTTTTTTTTTTTTTTTCTTGCCCTGTTAAAGTCTAACACTTTACCCCGGCCGAAATAACTGTGAGAAACAGCCGGAGTTGGCCTTGATCAGCAAAAAACCCCATAGATTTTGCTCCGTGTCTGCTGGTGCAGGGGCCCGTGCGAGTCTGTGTAAACTGCAGGCGAAAAGGTTTTGACGAGACAGTGTTAGTGGTCTCACACAACGACGCCGAGCGGGTTGCGCCATACAAGACTGTTGAAATTAACTTTTTCGGGGGAATGGAAGGAAACGCGCTGCGTGGCAGACTTAACAGGGATGATCCACTCAAGATGAGGATAAGCATGTACAACCTTTGCTGCCCGCAAGAGGCATAAATTCTCATGAGCCACTGCGGATGCAGGGACTCATGAGAATCTATGCCTCTTGGAACGGTCTGCCTGCAGGACTGTGTTTTCGGTCAGAGCTTGCGTCGATCGTCAGACCTCGCACTTTTCTCGCGTAGATATTTCAGGAGCGTAGAGACGACAAACAAAACGTGATGAAAATATTTTCAGAATGACGGGTAACTCAATAAACAAGTGAGAATCTCTGTGATTTAACAAGGATTACAGTACAGCTGCAGTTGCTCCCCGTCATAAATTCAATTACACCCAGCGCAGAGTTATTGCACTTGCGAAGAGGGGAGGTGGACGAAGTTTGAAAACTAGTTCTGGTGAAGAAAGTGTACAAGCAAGTTTTGATGACGGGTTTTGTGTACCCTCCAGCTGCCGTCCCCAAAAATGACTTGTCACAATTTTTCAGCTGGTTAATGGAGGAAACGACACGAAAATTATGTTTTACTGTACGCCTGCAACAATTAATTGCAGCTTGGCCGGTGGCATTAGACATAGTTCTAATGACTATCCACCGGCAACGGCGGTTCCTACTCGTCTTACCTTGTCGTGGTCTCATTAACTTTTATCTTTTCTTTCTTTTTTAACCCATTCAGCCCTGACGCACTACAACATGAGATGGGTCGACCATGATAATTCAAGGATTGTGCCAGATTAGCTTGGGACCTGTCGGTGCCAAGCTAATCTGGCACTACCCTTGAATTATCATGGTCGATCCATCTCCTGCAACAGGTGCATAGTCGTTAGATGACGCCTCCAAAATGTGGGAAATACGTGCGTCGGGCTGAATGAGTTAAGGAGTGGGGGAGGGGGGTGGGAAGACTATGATGCTTAGAGTGCTACTCTGTGAGCTTGTATCTTGCGACACCCAGCCACAGTAGGCAAAGGACCCTTGGATCAACGTCGAGCGTAGGGGGATCGCGTACGAAGGTGATTCCAAAGACGCGCATCGAAAAGAGGTCTGTACACATTTTTACCACTGCTGGGCGCGAAAGAGAGTTGAACACTTTATTACATGAGCTATCCGCTTCTCCAAGATGTAGGTTAGCTAGTCTTCTCTACTTGCGTGCCTACAATACATTATTGTAATTTGTGTAATTAACCCCTTAACTGCCGGCTCAAGGTGAACGCTACCCAACAGCAAGAGACATAACTCTTCATGGGTCCCCGCAGTCGCAGATTTATGTCTCTTGTTAGTCCTATGTTCTCAGACTCTATACCTATTTTTGACCCCGATTACTGACATCTGTTTCTTCACGCGAATGTCGGTCAAGGTGCAGCGGTTTCAGACGCGAAATTCGTGATCATCGGCAGCGAAGGGGTTAAAAGAATCAGCAATTTACCATTGGCAGTGGAGGTGTGGCAGTATTGTTTCCACGTATTTATGCAAGAAACACAGACTGGGACCGACACCAATGTTTCTGGCACTGTAACTACTAATAGGGTTTATCTCATTCGCGGCCAGTCGCATCCGGATGCGCGGCATAAGGCGCGCATCCGGATGTGGCTGTTCGCGAATGAGTTAACTAGGCAACACCTGAACCCTTTGCCGCATTAGCGACCTTTTAACCCCTTCACAGTCGAGATAAACCTGAACACGATCAGAACTACAAGAGGCACGGATAGTCATGAGCCATCACCTGCAGTTGCGGGGCTCTTGCTGGCACTACTCTGCAGTTTTACCACTGGCGCTCTTTGACGTTGACTGAACTGACGAAGAAACACAGTCGGCGAGACACTACCATTGGTTAGCTCGGGGTTTAACGTCCACGGCACCTAAGTGATAATGGACGGCCCTGACGGGCAGGTTATGGGGCGGACAGGGAAATCTATTGCCTACGGAGTACGACCTGAACACAAGCGCGCCGCAAGTGAGCCACTTTGATTTACCAGGTCCTTTCAACGGACGTAATGTTGAACAAGCCCAGGCGTTGTTTCCCTAGATCTAACGCTGCTATACTATGAAGGGGTGAAGTGTTTATACCGTGGCATGAGGGACACAGGACGTGCAAAGAAGTACCCAACGGAGAAAGAAACACGCTTAGAAAAGACGGGTACAACACAATTTATTAATATTTCGGGTAAATACCCTTTGTCAAAATAGACAAACAAACAAACAGAGAGATTAGCCGCTACTTATCTTCATTGGCAGAAGGAACGTGGCAACTGAAGGAGGTCACCTTTTTGGTCTGGATTACACAGGACGTGGCCATAAAAAGGCTTAGAACTCAATGTGTGCAGTTCTCTAACCTTTTTTGAAATTATTGTTGACGTATATATAGACTCTTAATTGGAATTCTTAACTCTTTCTAAATAAGTGGTCCTGAATTTTAACCCTGATGTTAATATGAAAATAAACTATACATACCTTGTTTTATATATAAGGACCGTTGTTGGCTATTAAATTGTGAAGACCTAGTGTGGTGTATTTTATAACAATAAGGACAGAATGAAAGCTCTACCCTTTTATGTGTTCGTTATCTAAAGTAAACAATGTTAGTCCCCGATCACTTTGGTGCCAGTGGGACAGTAAACTGAATGAACTCACTGTGTGCAGTTCGCTGATACTGGACCGTGCGACTCGAGGCCGTGAGATCCAAAAGTTCAGTCCTCAGTTGCATGAGCGAGCTGAAATCCTGCGCAAGCCTCTGAGCAAGGTGCTCCACGACAGCGGAGCACCTTGCTTAGTGGTTTGCGCAGGATTACAGCTCGTTCATGCAATTCGGCCCCGGCATACGAACGAGCCCTCACATGTAGCATGCTGCTAACCTCTGTTGCTCGTCAGATCGGTTAGTCCTGCTCTTGTGGTATGGTCGCGGCACTGGACCAGGAAATCCCTGTAGCCGGGAGGGGGCCGCGGTGGAGGGAGGAGGGGAATTTGATTTGAATCTTCGCGGAATCATTCCTAAAAAAAAAAAAAGGAATGTCTCGGAAGAGACCTGTCTGTGTTTGACATGTTAACTCTGGTCAGCCTCTGGGGCTCTCGCCGCCATTTAGTTGCATGCCAGTCATGTTTTCTTAACACACGACCGAAATCCTCAAATCAGTTTTGAAGTTGCGTTCTGAAGACGGTGTTACACTTTCTGAAGACATGAATCGAACGTGATAGTTCAAGGGTTGTGCCAGAATAGCTTGGCGCCTATAGGCGCCAAGCTATTCTGGCACAACCCTTGAACTATCACGCTCGATCTGTCTCCATGTCGTGGCGTGTCGGAGTCGAATGAGTTAACAATCTCTTAGCGCTTACACGCTACACTAGAACCTGTCTAGAGCGACAGACTTTTCATTAAGAAAAGGGGTCTGTAAAGACAGATCTCCCTAGAGAAATCTTGAAGGGCAAACTTGTTTTGCCTGTTATTAAAGGCGGCCATCGGCTTGGTGGCTATAGCCACCTAAATGCTGGTTTTTAATGACAGGTGGGACCTCGTAAGCATGGTCACTCAAAACAGGCTCTGCTGGACAGCAAGACGGGAATGATCCATGCTGGGTCAGGCTGGATCAACAACCAGTGACAAAAACTGCGTGGGCATTTTATCTGTTTCGGTGGTATTTTCGACTGTCTTTGAAATGCACAGTTGCTGAACATTAAAAATATGTAAAGTTACGTACGATATTTCATTATCAAGTCGTTAATCCTTTCATAAAAAAGGAAAACAATCCAACTGCAAGAGACATAGATCCACATGAGCCCCCGCAATCGCAATCGCGGGGGCTCATGAGGATCTATGTCTCTTGCTAAGACCAATTTGCATTTATGTTCCTTGGACCTTTGTGACTTTTGGTCTTTGCATGAACATAAGCTTTCAGAAATACAACATACGGTGTCAGGAAAGGGGTTAACAGATATGCTCCTGAAAAAGAACAAGATGAGGATTTCACCCCAAAGTATTGTTTGGAGCTCACATGCGTTTATCTTTAAGGAATATTCACATGTGTTCATATTTTTAGGCTTAATATGCTGATCCAGTTACATCCTCTCTAATCCAACCCCTGATCAACACACGCGTCGGCGCACACAAATAAAGACGGACACACGGCGGTTCCCGCCATTTGTACGCTCTGTGGGCCCGTGTAGCGACAGGAATCCATCTCCTTCTACTCGGTCTAACCCACCCTCTGATTAACACACACTGGCACACATAAATAAAGACGAACACACGGCGATTCCCGCCATTCGTAAGCTCTGTGGTCTGGCTTAACATAGCTATTCGGAAGAAGAATAATAGCACGAGCAGCGAAATGACGTCACTTCAAGCTTCATGTCATGGCATCATTAGTCCCACGACGCCGTGTTCATAATGACGACTCGATGTTATACGTCACTCATCGCAGTACTAACATTTGACGTATCAGAGGATCAACTTTGCAATTTTCTTGCTGATTTTCACGCCTGGAGCTTACAGGTCACAATTTGACCTAATCCTACTCCAGGGCCGGGACAAATAGCAGGCTTATGCAAACACTGTTTATGAAAAATCATGCGGGTATTAATGAGAAGATAGGGTTTTTTTCGTAAAATAAAAATTAAAGTTATGTTAGCTGTTTTACAAATGACTCCGAAAAAGTGGTGCAGAAAATTGCCTGATTTTCACACCAAGAGCATACAGGTCACAATTGACCTAGTCGTACCCGACAGCCGAGACAAACTGTAGGCTTATGTAAATATCGTATATGAAGCATCATGCGATTATTAATGAGAAGATTGGTGTGTTTTTTGTTTTGTTTTTGTTTGGATTTTGGGTGTTTTTTTTAAAAAAGATCAATTGTTTTAAGATTAACCCATATAATTCGTGAAATTAATCCCCAAAACGTGAAAAAAAATGATTATCACTCAAAAAGTTCTAGAGGTACAATGCTGGTTAACGAACTCATTCAATATCTCCCTTTTATCAAGCTATATTTGAAATAGCTAGTAAAAATAAGAAAAATTACGGATTCCAGTGTCGATCGACCGGTTTTTGTGAAACGGCCATTTTCTCGCAATGAGCATCTTAATCAAAACATCGATAAAAAGGTCTAGAGATAATTCTTTTAGGGACAAAATCCTAAAAATTAACGTCAAGTTTGTCCGTCTTCAAACGCGGGCTCTAGTCGTTGTCACATATACACACACACACACACACACACACACACACACACACACACACACACACACACAGACACACACACACACACACACACACACAGACACACACACACACACACACACACACACACACACACACACACACACACACACACACATACACACTACGGCGCTTTGGCGCCAAAAAGACGTTTTCTACCAAGGTTTGCGTAGCTAGACGTGACGTCATTTTTATCGTGTTACTTCTTTCCCCCGCACGCCAAAAACGTCATGTGCATGCTCCGGAATGCGCTCCAAACAGCCCCATTTGTAAAAAATCTACCGTATTTTAAAATACGGTAGACAAAGACGAGAGGTAACCTAAGTTGTTTATCACAATAATATTCCGGTAAAGTCGTTTAG